>VUQG01011801.1:2565-21231 GCA_015106755.1 Etia nguti
TTTTCTTTCTGTTTCACTGCTCCCCTCCCTCATTCCCTCCACCCCAGTTAGCTGGAGAGGCACAGAAAAACAGAGGCTGTTTGGAAAGGGGGGAAAAAATGGAGGCAAAACGAAGCCACACAAAGGCAGCGCTCGCTTTCTCCATCGCCAGCTCACTAATCGGCGTCTTTGCTGTGCTGCATGCCTGTCGCCCGTTACACGGCAGCATTGCCATGGCGACCGGGGTCTGAGTAATCATTTGTGCAATGACCCCTATTCTCCAGAGGGAAGACGAAGGGATGGAGGGAGGGAGGGATGGAGGAGGGGGAGCAGGAGGGTGGAATGAAAGCAGAGCCAGCAAAAGCAGAGAAAGGGAGGGAGGGAGGATGAGGATGAAGAGGAGGAGGAGGAGTAGAAGGAGGAGGGGTGGGGAGCAGCAGAGCAAAGCAGCAGGGACCCAGACGGGAAAAAAAAAACTGATTTTCTTTCTACTGGCAGCAGGGAAAGAACCTTTTATGTTTTTATATGACGAAGAGTCTCAGAGAGGAGGAAGAGGGAGGACGAGGCTTCATTATAACTGGGGTTCAGTGAGAGATAATGACGGGAGAATAAATGATGGACCAGAAAAATAGGATGTGCAACTTGTGGGGAAAGACAAAGGATTTTCAGAGCTAATGTGCTGCCTTTATAATTCATTGCAGTATGAAGGTGGACATAAATATAAGGTTCGTCCTGCAGGTGGAGCTAGAGGAAAAGATCACAAGATCGTTAAGGCGACCTACTCTGCTCCGCTCCAGCTCTAGTTATTTATTATTCTTGGACTTTACTGGAGTAGATTTGTATGATTCACAGCTCAAAATAATCTTTATTTTTCTTACACTGGACTGCAAGCTATTTTAGCCCCTCCCCTCTAAGATATCTTTCCGCTGACTGGCTGCCCTTCGTAAACAGAATGCGTTAGGCTTCCATGGTGTTAGTCAGTGTAGTCTGCAATGTCTCCATTTTCAAACTTAAGCATTTTGTCTAGCCTACCTCACTCTTTACGGTGGAGATGGTGGCACACAAAGTTATGAGTTAGTATTAGTTAGCTTGGTTAGCAAGCTGCATCCATAATAGAATAGAATAGATTATACTTTTATTGCCATTGTACATGTATGATCAAATATAACATAATCTGTGTTGGTGCATCACACAGAGACAGACAACTACTAATGCTAAGTAACAGGTAATGCTTAGAATTTCACTCACTACAACTGGAGCACATGCTTTTAAATTATCTGCACAGCAGTCATATTATTTTTTAGCTAATCACATTAAAAATGCTTCAGCAGCATAAACAAGGTCCAGAGGTCAAGTTCAGGGACTCTAGTTAGCTGAGGTTAAATGCAGCAGACAGCTAGCAGGTATCGGTGCAGATTAACTTTGAGCTTTACCAGTATCCAATTGAATGAATGATAAAATTCACCCCTGTAGAGTAGTTATAAAGGGCCAAACTATCCATAGAGAACAAAACCACCTTCTGTAGCAGTCTCAAGGAACTGAACTTGAACTGGGCCCAAGCACAAGGTACAGGAATAAGGGCTTAATGGGTTTATTGAGATCACAAAGTTTGACAGGACTTAATAGTGAGATGGTATTTTTTGGATTTTAACTGGTAACTTCCACACAAAGTGTCTGCATAAAAGAAAGTAAGGTTAGTTCGGGGCTAAAACAGGTCTAGTGACCAGATCAAAGAGACAGAGCATGAGGAGCCGAATTACACTACCACGGTAAGTGCAATGATCTGGTGACAACTGAGGGATTTCTACAGCCTTAAGTAGCAGGCAAATAATCATCACATTATTCACAGGTAGGTAATGGCTGAAATGTCTCCAGGTGCCTCAGTAAAGAAGGCGTATGAGTGAGGAACGACCTTGCCTCTGGAACACACGAGCAGATTTACAACAAACACACCTATGCACACACTAAAAGAAGAGTAAGAGAGAGCATAAGATGGCGAATTAGATTAAAAAGGTAGGTCAACACAGGAGGACAAGACGACCATGACCATGACCTGACCATCTACCTCTGGAACAGGAGATATGAGACAGGAAATCAGGAAAAGAAGATTATGACCCTTTTGGTTGGTTCCAGATTTGATATGCTCTGTGCACAAGAACAACTAACAAAAAATACAACAAATATATTATACAACAAATCAACTCTAAAATCTAGACCAGTTAGTAGTACTTCTAATGTTGTAATGGAGTGTTCGCTCTTGTTACTGCATTTGTTATGCAGGGAAGCACACGCAAGTGTTAAGAGCTTCTTGCAGCTTTCACACCTGAAGAATACTCCACCAGAGTATTCCTGATCTGGAACCATGTCCACCTCTTCCAAATTGTGCCTGGCTATTCAGAATTCATATTTAGTGAAAGTGCTTGACTTTGTGCTCAGATATCTTAAACAACTGTTTGTAATAAGAGTTTTGTTACCCGTGGGTCAAAATGTTCAAATATGTTGCCTCTTGACTTCACATAATGTCACACCTGGCTGTTTTCAGGTGTGAGTGGTTTCACCTGTAAGTCGCACTAACAGGTGCAGAATTAAAGAAAGAAAAGCAGACTTGATTCGAAGTGGTCAGAGGGTGTCTCGGTGTATCCTGACTTTTACAAAACATATCGACTTTGTCACTGAGACCGCATTGTTCTGTCTAAGAATATTGCTAAAGTCAGACAGCATCTTGCAAAGAAATTGATTGACGCCATCTTGGTTCGACTACTGAAACACTCTTTCGTCTGGACTCACCCAAAAATCAATAAACTGACTTCAACTGGTGCAAAAATGCAGCTGCCACAGTTTCTCCAATCCGTCTCCACAAATCCAGCTGCTATCAGAGCTCATTCAAAACCACAGCGCTCAAAGAGAGAGGAGTTTCAAAAAAGACGAACCAACACTGTGGGGTAACTGGAAAATTAGTGACAGTATAATGAAAAAAAAACCAAACCCTTCCCAAATAAAGCAAACAAACAAAGAGGAATCAAAATAAATTCAGATATTTTTTCTTTTGTTAGGTTTATAACACTTAAAATATTTCCCTCACACTATTCAAAAGGGTTCATCAAAATTGGAAGATGACAGATTGGAAAACCGATGATTTGGTCATGACTTTCCTGTGATATTCATACAGTAGGGTCAGAATTTGGCACCAACAACAGTAAAGCATGGATCCATCCTACATTCTAATTTAATTCAATTCCATTTTATTTATATAGCACCAAATCACAACAACAGTCGCCTCGAGGTGCTTTATGTTGTAAGGTAAAGACCCTAAAATAACACAGTTCAAGCTGCTCATGGTGGTGTAATGGTGTGGAGGATATTATCTCAGCACACTTTGGGCCCCTGAGCATTTTTTTAAATGCTGCAGACTACCTGAGTATTGTCGCTGACCATGTCCATCTCACAGTTCTGATGGCTGCTCCCATCAGGACAACGCACCATGTCACAAAACTCAAGTCATCTTAGTTTCTGTGCTCAATTGGCCTCCACAGTCTCCAGATCTCAATCTAACAGAGCACCTTTGGGATGTGGTGGAACAGGAGATTCACTTCATTGATATGCAGCCGACAAATCTGCTGTAACTGTGTGATGCTGTCATATAAATATGGACCAAAATCTCTGAGGAACGTTTCCAGCATCGTGTTGAATCTGTGCCATGAAGAATTAAAGTGGTTCTGAAGGCAAAAGGAGAACTGCACTTTGAAGGACTTAGGTGTAATGCCTATGACCATATTTAGTTTAAATGATTTAAAGGATCAGTTCTAGGAATATATGAAAATAATGTTCACTGGATCAGCATATAATGAAACATGGATTATTTAGTACAACAGGAGGATCATTTCTGGAATGAAATGTTGACTTTATTTTTATTTAATGATGTTTTCTGATACCTAAAAACTGTCTGCATGCACGTATAAAGGCCCCACATGGTTAGAGGTAAGAACCAACCCTTAAAGCATTTTATTGATTTTTCTTTAATTGGCAACGAAACAATAAATGTGCCATCTATGATAAAGTGGCACTGACTTATAGTGGTACACAAAGTAGAAAATATTCCATACAGTACGTGTGTGACTGTATGCGTCATATATTGCATGTGATGCAGCCCAAGGCTAATCATAGACAGATATCACTCTCCAAAGCTTCATTAAAATCCAATCAGATAGGTTTTCTGTGATGATAGACGTAAAGAACTGGGTCCCTCCCAAACTTCATTGTGGGAAAAAAATGACGCAAGTCTTCATCAATAAATCATCCTACTCCATTTTCACAGTTTATTGCCTTCTCCTTTGGAATACATTGGTGAAATCTAATTTCTCAAAGATCAGCTGCAAACACAGAGAAAGCCAGACTGAGCGTTGCGTAGAAGTGCAGTAATTAGGTGCAAGCTAGAAGAGACAGAAATGAGGAAGTGGAGAGGAGAGGCATGGTAGTAATAACTGTGGGTATGGATGCAGAACTGTGGCAGGAGCTGCAGAGACGGATACTTGTGAGATGGTCTCCAGTGCTGACCATGCATGCAATGGAAGCTGAGAGAAAACTCCATCCACTGTGTTGACACCTGCAACTGTGCTGCAGTGCTGCACTCCTTCACCAAGAGAGAAATAAACATGCTGGGGAAGAAACATAGGGGAGAGAAAATAAGAGAGCACGCAGAGGAGTGGTAAAAGGAGCCAGAGAGTATCGAGCAACGAGGCTGAAAAGATGAGGGGAGAACATAAACGGAGGAGATGGGCGAGGGCGGGAGGATGGCTGTGAGCAGGGGGAGTGCAGATACAACGAGGACAGACTGAAAATAGAAAGAGACCGCATTATAATGGAAGAATGTGGAGAGAGAAGGCAGCTTGGTAGTGCAATGAAAGCTGCACTTCTAGTGCGAACATATTAATATGATTTCCATGTGTGCTTTAGGGTACTGTGAAAAGAAGCTGTACGTATGAACTGTATATACTGGTATGTACGTGGAGGTGGTGCTGCATCCTAATTAGAACAAAAGCTTACTAGCTTACTGAGAACTGAAGAACAAATGTTCCTAGATTATAAGAGAAGTTCACACAGTGGAAATTTACATTTAAGTAACAGATGAATATTAGAATAATGTCTGTTTTCTTCCCCTCTTACATTGAGATCATGTTAAGCATGTGTTAGCTGAATAGAAAGAATTGAAAAGGTAAACTGG
The DNA here is from genome assembly GCA_015106755.1 of Etia nguti. Taxonomy (NCBI): domain Eukaryota; kingdom Metazoa; phylum Chordata; class Actinopteri; order Cichliformes; family Cichlidae; genus Etia; species Etia nguti. The sequence goes on from VUQG01011801.1 coordinate 7,766, forward strand.
GACATTTTTGATTTTTTTTTTCAACAGTATATCTTCAACAGTTTAATTTGATCATACTGACATTAATTCTGTTGCCCGCTTCCCCCCTTTTGTAAGTGCAATGTTGTGATGGGGTAGGACACTTTTGTTGGTAAAGTAGGACAGTTGTTTTATTTTTTGTTTTGCTATTCTTAAGTAAATCACAATGAAGGCACTTTTGCTGGTAAAGTGGGACTCTTTAGATTCAGCTAGCTTGTCCAGTCAAACTAGTGTAATGTTTTTTTTTCTTTTTTCTTTTGAACAGTGTGGAGAGTATTTTAAATTTCATTTGTTACGTTTTTTCTTACAAATGATTGTGAATGTGAATGTTGTGGTAAGGTGGGACATACATCCGTCCATCTTCTGTTGCTTATCTGGATTCAGTGTAATAAGTGAAGCCCAGAACTCCCTCTCCCTGACTATCTTCTCCAGCACAAGGCGGCACACGAAGGCCAGCTGAGAGATTTTATATCTCCTTTTCTTATAAATGGATCTATATAGACTTGCATACAGGTTGATAACATTTTTGAAATAAAACTTTTTCACCAAAGTGTAATGTTGCTGGCACCATTACTGTTGGTAAAGTGGGACATTTCACTTAGTGATTAAACTTCATGTCCTTCTAAGCAAATTATTCTGAAGATTAGTGGTTTTATTTTTTATCTTTCCCAGTCTGCATTTCAGTCTGGAGACTGGACGAACATGGTGCTAGAATTAACTCTGGCTGGGCCTCTTCCATTCATAAGTGCTAAATAAAAGTAGAAAAATGCCACATAAATACTGGTCTGTTTACATAAACATATATGATTGTGGATTCACAGTCTTGGATTTTTAAGTACATATTCACCGGAGACCAGAGTCACACAGTTCAGTTTAATTAATTTGGTTAATTTGCTCCAGTACACTTTACAACAAAATACTGTACTCTTAATGATGGTGTGAATACTTCTTTTACAACGTTTTTGCCATAGTTTGACATAAGATGACTAATTTTGATTTACCTGTCTGCTGCTCTACCTCTTCCTGTTTGAACAAAAGAGGAGGCTGAGGGTGGAGCTTGTTGTAGAGGTACAGAGGCCAAACAAATAGACCAAACCATTTGCTGTGAAATTATAGGGGGGATTGAGTTTCTTTGTAGTGCTTTTAGTTATTGTATATGCATTTCCTGCATTTGCATTTATAATATTTTGCTAGTATAAAGCTTCAGTCTTTGGTCATTTGATGATGTCACTTTGTTAAGATAATTTTTGTGGATTTTTTAGACTATAAGTTCTTAAAATTTCTTACTTTGATATCTATGTAATTTTGGTGTGTTTATAATCTTTGGTTAAATTTTACAAATAAAAGTTGTAAATTTGGTATATTTTGTGTTTTTCAGCTTTATTTAGTATTATTGTTTTTGGAAATGTCCTCTGTTTTGGTTAGCTATGTTTTAGCTAGCTTAATGTTTTGTTTTATTTTATTATTATTTTTCATTTAACATTTATATAGGTAATCCCACTGAGAGTCAACATCTCATTAACAAGAGAGACTTGCTGGCCCCATTTATATCTGGCTCTTTTGAGTAGCTAGACTCCTTTAGAATATTTTAGACATTAGGTATAATTTTACTAATTAATTAAAATTTGAACTGTACTATTTGCACCTCCACTATTGTAACTGACTTCTTGGTCTCTCACACTTGCCCAATAAAAACATGAAGGAAACACAGGGGTGCTTGCTCCAGGATTTGGTCATTTTTCCTATTTTTAGTAGTGTTTTATAATGAAGATATTGTGGCCTGTCTTTCTTGTTTTCCATCAGGAATAGTAACAGAGTTGAGATGAACAGGATTCCTTAAAGTTACTGAAAGTGTCTTTAATGTGCAGATTTAAGAAACATACCTACAATATTAAAATCCAGTAATGAAAATTATATCCTTAAACTGAACAGGTGACACATGTATTTAAACAGGTTACATCCCCCAGAAGAAGAAGGCACAAAAGTTACCTGATTTCAGATTTAACTATCAGATCTGTGCAGAACATCTCTCTCATCTGGAATCACTCAGTCATGCATATGTATATGGGTTTAATGTTTAATGAGGAAAATTAAGAATAATAAATGGAAAGTGATTAGTAATGTCCAAAATCCTTAACATAGTCTATTCTAGCACATAGATCTAGCATTAAAATGTGACCTGGTGCTTGATATTTGACTTACCTTTGCATAAACAAAGGTTTTCCATTACTATTGGATGAAGTACGGGGACAGATTGCTCAAACAAAACCTCCACCCATGCTCCGTGCATACAACACTGAATATCTGAAGCACGGAGCAGCAGAGATTGAGTTTTTGATGTGAAAGAAGAACAGCCAGTGTTTGAAGGTCTGTTAGCATACGATGACTAATCAGGCTCGTTTAAATCAGCTCGGAGGTATTTCAGTAGTGTAGCTGTAGCATGTGGAAATAATCAGCATTTTGACTTCTTATACTAATGTAATAAGTGTCATTGCTGAAGAGGATCGAAACAGGCACGAATTCTAGCTTTATTTTCCTAATGTTGTAGAAATTTTGTTAAAGGACACCCTTCCTGCTTTTTCTTCCTTCCTGTCACGTATACGGCAGTGTTTAAACAAATTCTCCAATAATGAGGTCAGAGTACATAAAGGATATGCAGACCTTATGTGGATGTGGTAAATATTCCAGTTAGTCTTTGCTGAGCAGCAGCAGTAGTCCTTATTTATCCCCCAAAGATGCTAAAAGCAGGTTTATTAATAAACAGTGTTACTTTTTAAAAATGTCTTAAGGCAGATAGTAACCTTCTTGTGTATTTGATCCAAACTGTTTTATTTTTCTGATGATTTTTTGCGACGGGAAACCACAAACTCACCAGGAAGGTGTTTACTATGGAAGCTAGTTCTGCAACAGAAAAAAAAGAAATCACCATCAATAAATCAAAATCTCAAATAACAAATTCAAATAACACCTTGAATTTCTTACTGCAGCCACAGGAGTCGCCCCCTGCTGGCCATTAGAAAGAACAGAAGCTACATCCGTGCCTTTACGGCCTATGGTTTTAAGGTGTGGCTACATAAATTCTGCTTGGTTCAGGTTGAAACACATCCATTCAGATCAGTAACCCTGTACATTTGCAAGACACCAGCAGATTGTCAGCAGCTTTGATTAGACTTCATGAGAGTGAGAACAGGTTGGGAGTTTTTTGTTCCATTTAAAATGGATCTATTCTGCATTCACTTACTTCTTGTACTATATCTCCTGTTCCAGTGGTGACTGTTCATATTAAATATAACCAATGTTTCAGATAATGAGGCCAGTGTTTGTACAGGTTATCCCTCTGAGACAAAAGCTTGGCCATGTCTAGACTGCTATTAAAACTCAGTCCTATAATGAGGATAACCCTAATATGGAAATCTTAGAAACTTTGTTGCACACAGGTGAAAAAACAAGCAAAGGCTTGATCTGACTGAGAAACTGAGGATTGACAAGACATTAGCCAATGAGAATTGAGATTAAATTTGATACATTCATCAGGAAGGAAAGTGCTTATTAAGTTTATAGCAAATGAGCTGAGGCCTGTTTCTCCATTACATTTCTTCGACCAAAGGAATTGCCCTATGCTAGCCACTAAAACAAAGGGTAGAGATAAGACAGTGCACTGAGTTCATTTTTCTTTGTACAGATTGGGCAGCAACAGTAAGCACAGAACAGAAGCCCCACCTACCTCAAATTTTGTGATTAAGAAGGGCAACCAATCAGAAGAAAGTTGGCTTAAATAGTGAGGGAATGGCTTTCTGGGCCCTTCATAAGACAAACTGAGCTTGAAATGAGCAGAATGGTCTTTATGTTTTGTATTATATTACAGCTGAGAGTTTCACAGAGCTTCCACTTGGATGAAGTGAGTATGGAGTTCCCTGGTGGTCCAGATGTCCTCTCTTGCTCCGGTGGCAGACTCATAACTCAGGACTCTCACACTGAACCCCTTGTGATAACATGCTATTTCATATTCAGTCCTTTTCTTTAGCTGTCATTAAATTTGTATATCAGGGCCATCGTTTGCAGATTTTAAAAAACAAAAAAGAAAAAACATGCCTGAGCTGTCCTCGTTATACAAATATGCCTTGCATGCTTCTTATGTTGAATCTGTAGCTCCTCCATCAAGCCTTTATTTTAGCAGATATTCATGTTTTTATACTAAACTGAAGGAAACCTTTTCCGTGTCAGGGCTGCAGACCCTCTGGGGCCCGCTCCTCTTTGCAAACAGCTACCTCCTCTGGAAGAAAAGATGAGAGTCTATGTGTGTGTGTGTGTGTGTGTGTGTGTGTGCGTGCGCGCCTGTGTGTGTCACACTCTGCATTCATCATTCACAGAGAACATTACAAGCAGCCGTCCCTCAGCATGGTCCTGGGCTCATCCAGGAGGAGATTTCTGAGCCTTCTGCCGTGAGAATAAATATCTGGTTGCACTCGGCGGGCTGTGTGGACGCGCCGTCCCACCTCAGAGGGGGAATTTGGAAAGAGTAACAAAACACTAATCACACAGGGCAGAAAACTAGTGCTGCACTGGCCTCTACAGGTTCAACACAGGTTATTGCACTCACATGGCAAGCTTTTGAACCTATAATTAATCTGTAGGGGCCCCTGTGAGGCTGGTTTCCTGCACAATGTGCTCAGTGCGCGCTCATACATGAGCAGTGTGGGTTTTCTCTCATTTCACTGCCTTTTGAATTGGGCCATGTTTGAGCAGCTTCTAGCGGTCCAAACACTCAGGGAGGCCGATTTTTGTTATGTCCTGATTTTGTCCAAGAGTGTCAAGGGTTTTTCAAAAGCTAAATTTAATCCACCGCTGTTTACTGTGATAGGTTCAGCAAGCAATCAATCCACCAACCAGTACCAAAGCATACTTCTCTTTTAAGCCTCAGTGCACAATCGGTCTCAAATTTCCACTAGAAAGAGCAGCAGACATGATGAAGCGCTGGCTGTCTAATTACAGAAAGATGCTGTGGCTTTTTGACAGGACTCCTGTGCAGCTGGGAGAGTTTGTGGAGCCACCATCTAGTGGCCATTGAGTATTTCTGCGCCAGTTTTCAGCCGCACTGCTTTCTGCTTATGTGCTTTTACTGCATCCATAAAATGGAAATTCTTGTGCAGGACAAGCTTGAGTCAGACATGAAATAGTGCGTGATTACTGCAGAAGCCTGTGTTGTGCTCTTTTCTCTGCCTACTCATAATGACTAAACCCAACTGTGCGCTTTCAGTTTGCAACACAAACACACTGCAGATCTTCTTCCAGTCCCTGCGGGCCACAAATATCTAACAGTCTTATTATTGCCTGTGAAAACTCCTACTGTCATTAAACTGTGTGCAAAACTAAATATTCCTGCAGTTGACCATAGCTTGACTTCTGACCAACGAGTCAGATAAACCAGGCTATACCAATATCAGTCAGATATCTGTATATTCTGACTGATATCGTAACAGGAGACTGACAAAGACTCAAACAGTGCAAATTTCAACATTTTTGTGGAACAAGTGGAGACTTACATAACAATAAAAAAAAAAGGTTCATCACTAATTTCTGCCTCCACCCAATGGTCTAGAGAGAACAGCATCCCTACCTGGATAATCTAAACAACTCAACAGTCTTCAAGCTGAAAAATGAAGCAGAAAAGGCTGCAGTTCTTCTAATGTCCACACTACCAAGTTAAAGAGTCTAATTTTACAGCAGAAGAAAAGGTTTTGGTCTCTATGAATAGTTTGGACAGGGATGACTACTTCATGTTTATAATTTACTTGTTTGGATGCCAGCTGTCTGCTTGGATTCACCCCAGCCAGTTGGAGTCCCTGAGCTGGACCTCTGGACCATGTTTGTGCTTTTGGAGGTTTTTTAATGCAATTATCCATGCGGTTAATTTTGCTAACAGTCCATCCATTAATTAGCAGGTATCTGTTTTTGTATATTGCACATTTATAATAAACTGTCTTAGCTGGTAACTTAGACCTCCATCCAAATATGGTCACTTCTGGCTCCAGAAAACAAATAATTTGTGGATGATGTCACAGTGCGTATGTCCATCTTTAATGTTCAGTCTGTGGTACTATTTCTTTGATTAAAAAAAAAAAAAGTAATGAAAGTATGGCGTTTTATGGATTTATGAAGACTATAATATCTTATCATTATTCTCAGGGATGGATGTTTGTGAATCCACTGAATGAAGCAGGTTTTCCTTTTTTCTGAATACGCAGAATTTGCATCTGTTGTGTTAAAAAGACAAACTGAGCATTTCCTCATCAATGAAACCCGCAACCCCGTATATATTTATATATATTTCATATGTATGAAAGCACAATTTTGAATGTAAGTTGTCATTTTTCTGTGAAAAATTTGACCTACCTGGATTTTTGCTTTTATAATTTTACCCTTTTTCTTTTCTTTTCCTTTTTCCCCTATTTTCTATTATAATGCCGTTATTTCGGGGAACAAACTTAATATTTAATCTTCAGCTACTTGATGCAGACGTCAAAATAAAGAAGTTTCTTTACTTTTAAACCTGTGTGGAAGTCTTTCACTCAGAGACTGGTTGGTTTTCGGAGTTGCAGCTACAGGCAGCTGAAATGAGGACATTCCTGTTAGACAGCCTGGGTGGAATTTGAATAGTACAGAGGAACCGCCTGAAGCTGATTGGTCGAGGGTGACATTTTTCCAGAGCTCCTGCTTGTCACTCAGCAGATCCCAGGCAGCTGATTGGCTCCCGCAGAAGTGGGCGGGCGCTGTTTCTAGGCTATATATACATTCTGGTTTCAGGGCATCTGCAAATGATTGCTGGCTTTCAGAGGGAGGCGGATATTTGTGTCCAATGTGTCTCCACAGAGCTCACTTGAACCTTTCTCCTCGAACCAAACGAGCCCCGCTGAGATAGCTGAGAGCCGCTTTCTCTCTCCCGGAGAGGAGCTGGAGGCGGAACGGGGAAACGGAGCAATGATCAGCACCATGGAGTGCGCCGTGGACGCGCAGAGCCTGATCTCCATTTCCTTAATGAAGATCCACAACTCCAGGACGCAGAGAGGAGGAATCAAGCTGCACAAAAACCTGCTGGTCTCCTACGTGCTGAGGAACGCCAGGCAGGTCTACATCAAGGAGAAGTACGCGGAGATCTACAGGATGCAGCAGTACGAGGAGGTGATGACGGTCTGCAACGAGATCCAGGAGCTCAACCCGCTGGATCTGGAGGCGGAGGACGCGGAGGACGAGGAGCAGGCGCGGGCTCCTTGCTGCGCAGAGGAGGCGAGCGCGTGCGGCTCTCCGTGCCACAGAGGCTCGGCGCACTGCCGGGCGGCGGGCACTGTGGCCGGCTGCTCACTGCTGGAAGACGGCTGCAAAGAGCCGGAGCCCTCCTATTACCGCAGCTGCTGCATGGAGGCGCCCCCCGCGCCGCTCTGCGAGCAGTGTCCCGCAGACAGCAGCGCGCACTGCAACAAGACCACGGTGCTGGACCTGGACACGCATGTGGTTACCACGGTGGAGAACGGCTACCTCCACCAGGACTGTTGCTGCGACGCGCTCCAGTGCGGCCAGAGCGCGCAGTCCCCGGCCAAGAAGCGGAAGGTGGAGTTCGGCTGCTGCGCGTCGGACGCGGAGGAAGCGCCGGACTTCACGGCGGCTCGCAAACGGGCCAAACGCGAGGACTGCTCCTACTCGGCCCCGGACTATACGGACACTTCCAACATCTCCAACCTGATCTCCATCTTCGGCTCGGGGTTTTCGGGGCTGCTGAGCAGGCAGGCGGACTTGGAGCAGATCTGTAGCAAACAAGCCCTGGCAAGCCTCGGAGCGTGGACCCGAGCCATCGTCGCGTTTTGAATGGAACACTTTTTGTTTTGGGGAGGGGAGAGCGGGCTCAGCTGGAGCGGGACTGTATGATGCATCCAGCTCCTGTGTGGTGGTGGTGGGGGGGGGGTCACTTTGCTTCAAACTTTAAACGTTCTGAGGTCCCAGAAAGTTTACAGAATAGCAACATTCTAGCAGAAAGTGAGAGAAACGGTGCAGAAATGTGAACGTTTTTGCACCTTCAGTAACATGGTCACAGGAGCAGGGAAACTTATCATGAGACACAAGTGTTCTCAGAACATCACAAAGGTCCTCGCAGGATTGCAGAGAACAGGGAGTTTATGGGGACCTGGTAAATATAGTGGTAAACAGGGGGTCAGTTTTAGCTCTTATATTCACGGTGATGCTGCTAAAAGCAGGATTCTGAACTACAGCTGTCACTTAAAGCTTTTTTCTTTACAGTTTAGCAAATTTAGCCTCTTATTTTGTGGAGACCAGGTTACAGAAATTTGGGCCCTTATGGGGACATTTAGGGGTCAGCTTCTACTCTCTTTTCTTCACAACTAGGCTAAGAAAGTTTCCAATTTTAAGTCAGTGTGTTCTAGCTGCCCCTTCCCACTCGCCTTTTCCAGTGTCAGCCATAATAGAATCCCATGTGCTAAACAAACCAACAACTCCAACTGAATTGTACCTCAAAGCACACTTGTGTCTTACAAATCAATAACAATGCTTTTAATTGGAGGAAATGGAGGCGTTCCAGCTGAGCCCGCTCTCCCTCTACAGTGTCTAAATCGACTTTATTTTTGCAAGGAAAAAAAGAAAAAGAAGAAAAGCTATTTATTAAATTAGCAATTTAATGATAATAGTTTTTTGACAGGGAGAGGCGGGAGAGTTGTTGGTGTCATGTGCAGGCTTTTCATAAAATCTGACAGAAATGGATCCGTTGCCTTAAATCCAATGCACACTACTGCTAGCTATTGTCATAAACAGAAAGTCCATTATTGGAAGTGACTGAATGTGTCTGCCGTCCTCTCCCGTCCTGAAACTCTCAAACTGATCTTGCACACTCCCAGCAGCTTTGTCGTCCTGTGAAACACCACGTTCGAGAACTCACTCCCCAGAAAACACTCTTGAAGGTACACAGACTCTGAAGCAGCTCATATCGCTTGATGGAGTGGCAACACTTTATTCCACGTGGTCGTCTCTGCACCTCCGCTCCCACCTCCCTTCCAGCGTGTGATAGTAAACAGTCCGGCTCATTTCTGACAGTCTGACATTGTTTTCTTAATCATGGTTGTTGCTCAAAGCCTTTCACAGTGATTCATGATTCCAGCTTTGGTTTTGTGAGTTTCACTTTGTAAAAAAAAAATACACAAAAAGTACATAAATAAAAGAGAATGATTGATTTTTAGTCCTTTTGTTTTAAAAAGGCAAGCTCATGTTTTTAGCCATAACCTGAGAATCCATGCGTTAGCTTTATGAGCACTATGTGTACCAAAATAAAGAGAGTATTCAGCCATTCTCTACATATTTTGTTGTTATTCTTGTATTTTTGTGCTTAATAAATTGTATATCACCGGGTAAAACTGTTCAAGAAAATATTTGTTAAAATTTATAATCTTAATAAAAAATGAAAACCTTAAAGCATGTGTTTGACTGCCACGTGAGGTGCTGGGATGCAGCCTGATAATCATGCACACACACACAGACTCGCAGTACATTATTAATAGCACACTTTGATGCACAGGCGTTAAAGTTGCCCTGAGCTGAAAGCCACCGTTTGCCATCAGAGGGGCTTTCCAGCACTGAAAGGGTAAATTTCAACATCAAGCCATGATCTGTTCTCAGACCTAACCAACAGGTTTAGTCATTGACACTCAACCAAACTGCCGCTGAGCACAAGAGGACAATAGTGAGTCGAAAAACACAACGGCTGAGGATTGATTTTGGTTTCACGTGGGGGACACTGAGCCCGGTTTTCCCGGGTGAAAGTCCTGGGTTTGACCCCTTTTATCCACCATGTTCCTCTCTGTGGTGCTCTCGCCACTGCCTAAGCCACTCTTCAGTACTTTTCCGGTGTTTCCCCCCCCCACCTCCTGAATTGCAAACCGATGACATCACAGCAGTGTGTTTGGTCAGTTGCAACAACACTTCCTGGAGCAACATTACAGTGTTGTAGGAACAACAACAACACAGCAACAGATACCAGTGTGTTCGGTCTGAGGCTAATACAGTTATGTGTGTTACTGGGTCACAGTCAAAGGTCTGTCAATTATTCAAATCTGGATTTATATACACTCACAGCTAATCACAGTTTAACTTTTGCACCCGTTAAATATGAAAGCAGTACTATAGTGAGTTATTTAGTAGGTTTACCATTAGACCAGCGGTTCTCAAGCTGTGGGGTGGGCCCCCCTGGGGAGACCTATCAGGACTGCAGGATGGGGGCGTGAATGACTGGTGGAAAAGTACGGAGTGAAGTTAAGTTCAATTAAAATGACTTCTGTAGGGTTAAAATAATCCTGATTATCATTATTTCACTAACAACTCAGTATTCTTTTGTTGTTGTTAGTATTAATAATTGTTTAAATTAGTGGAGTTGGGGAGTGCAATCATATCTTTGGCTCCTGATGAGGTTGGGGACGTGCTTCAACCACTGGGCTAGATAAAGCCAGATTAGCTGTTTTCCCTCACAGAGAGGCAAAAGAGATAACATACAAGACAAGAAATACTTTACATCAGCTGAAATAACAATGATGATCATTATTATTGCCAACAAATCCGAGATCTTTTGCATCTCAGGCGAATAACATGAGGGTAACTGGATCGTGGTTTTAGCATCAGAGAGGCCAGAAATTAAAGCCAGGTCAGCAGCATTGCACATTTTCTCCAAAAGGTTACAAAAATTTTCAATAAAGAACCATTTTCCACTCATATCCCACGTAGCCCATTAGCTCATTTATACTCACCATTCTCATTCTCACCCTGCATGACAGAAGAGATGTCACATCTGTTGGTGTCATTTCAGCCAGTTGGTGGTGCACCTCTGAATTTTTCTAATCTCGTGTGGTTGCTATTGCCGATAAAGCAGGGTTGAAGACACAAGAGTGCGATCGTGACAGTTTTTAGTGCCATTTTAATGATATATCACTATAGAAGGTCAGAGATGCACAGATTATACTAAGAGACTTCATCTCTTCCTACACCAGTGCTGATGTGGAGGTTTTGTCTGAGTGTGGACGCCGATTTTTCAGGAGAATGCTGAAACAACTACTCGTGGCATCAGCACTGGAATAAATGGTACAACAGCGCTATGGCGAACAATGTGAAAAACATAACAGGCCCATAAAGAGGCGTCCACACAGGATAAGGCTGTAGGTCAGAAAGTTAGTGATTTGATCCCCGATTCCTCAAGTCTGCATGTTGAATTATCCTTGGTCAAGATGCCGAAACCCAAGTTTCCCCCATCACATCCATCTGGTTGTAAGAAATCACTTCGAGTGGTCAAATAGAAAAGTGCTGCATAAATAGCAGTCTGGCAAAACAGCAGCCCAGAGACCATGAATTACCAAATAGGAGATGAAATCTGAAAACCATTTGAACCGTTTAGATTTAAACTTTTCTCAGCTTAAGCTACATACACACCGCAAGTGATTCAGAGCAACGTGACGACCACAATGTGGCCAGTGAAAGCTAATCACTTTATATATGGCATTGGCTTTTAAATAAAAAGATCCAAATGAAATAGTAGTAATAATAATAAAATAAATGAGTGAGTACCTATAAACAAAGCACAGCCATTGTCTTGCACTGATTCTTTATGCTGAGCTAAGCTAGGTTAGGCTAAGCTAAGCTAAGCTAACTATCTACTGGCTATACATAAATAGACTAATAAGTTATATCAAGAGATTATAAATCACAGAAAAAATATCTAGTCTTATTTATTATCTCTCATAAAATGACAGGCTACTAATTTAAAATATAGCTTTTAAATTGATTAAACAGATGATAAGAGATTAGAATACTAGATAAAGCGTTTCTCACTAAACTCTATAAATGTTATTTGGTGTATTTAGCCACTTTCAGAAAAAGCTAAGCTAGATTTTACTCTGCGTTTCTGGTAAACTGAGCTTTTTGGCAGTCTAAAAGTAACCTAATTCCTTATAAAGTTAATGACTGATTTAGGTTAGAATTATTTTTTTAAACACAGTTTAAGGCAATTTGATCTGCTATCCTGAGTGTTAACATAAAATACTCTGTTTTTCTATTACAAATGTGTTCTGCTGGGGTTTTATGACCATATATCAACCTTAATCGATGAAGCTAATGTAGTCTATTATATGTAGTCTTTTCATAAATAAATAGTATTAAATCCGCTGAACATAATATAACAACTAACAACAGTAAAATTCAGGCTTTTGGAGGAGGTTGTCTGTACAGTATGTCTTGGCCATTGCAAAGGCACCACACTGTTTTCTCAGATTATAATACATTTCTTCATTTCTCTCCAATTTGTCATCAGTAATGAATCATCAGACACTCTGTGAGCTAAACGGCTCTCTATTTTGCCTTCTGCTCCCATGATGCACTGCTTCTACCATATGCGACATACCCCACACTTCACATCTCAGCCTGCAAATTTCTCCTCCAGAAAAAAGAAAACAACTTTCAGCCCTGTTATCTCTGCTCTGTGCCACTTGGTGGTGTTCTTTAAAATCAATGAATGAAGATATCAGCGGGGCTGTGTATGCAGAGCAGAGCCACCTCGGGCTGACCCTCCCTCCATCACTCAGACCTCAACACCCTCCTCCTCCTCCTCCTCTTTTTCCACCTCCTCCTCTTCCCGGCTGGCTCATTTTTTGGGTTTTTTTTCTCCCTCACATCAGAGTGAGGCATCGCTCTTCCCCAGCACATCACATCCATCGCTTACTGCTGCTGCTCCTCCAGCTCTGCAGGCTTTTTCCAGCCGCTGCTACCCATAATAACTTGCAGTAGGTAGGCTGTAATGGAAGTGATGAGGCAATGTGGATAATGCATTGTGTAATTATGCGGAAATTGGAAGCAGGGGGATTTATTTACAGAAAATGTCTGCCTACTGCACTGATCCACGATTCAAAACACAATAAAAAACATGAAGCGATACCAGAAACGTCTCACGGCTCAGACCTCTCACTGCTGTGTGGATGGTGCTTTTGTTTTCTGGTGTATGCACAGCTCCTCCATCTGGAGTGGGAAAGACTGACACCCATGCACACACACACTAATGCACACACATACACACAAGGAAAGTCAAATGTTTAAAGAAAGTTATTTCATGCATTTTTGTTTTATCTGCTAATATCATTCAGCAGTAAGACATTTAGCACTCTTAAAGAATCTGATTATGAAGCAAATTAAACAGCTATCCAGATAAAATCAGGATGTATGCACCATAAAAAACAGCAAATATTTCACTAATCTCACAGTTTTCTGGTCACCTGGTTTTCCAGAAAGGACAATACCAGGTGTCAGGGGGTGATCTGGGGTTGTAGTTGTTGTTGTGTGGGGGTGCTGGAGAAAGAAGAAGAAGAAGAAGGGGGATGAGAAGGAGGAGGAGGGGGAAGATAACAGAGGCAGCACCG
>VUQG01011803.1:3643-34589 GCA_015106755.1 Etia nguti
CCCCCCCCCCCCCATGAATCCTTCTTTCTTTTCTTCTTCATGTCATGTGCACTCTCACACTGCCACTTCTGTGTTCAGAAGTGGATCAGACAGCAGGAAGTTACAGAAGCAGTGGAAGCATGTCCGGTGTAACACTCTCCTTGTTCTTTTACAGCACGCTGTAATCTAAAGGTAGATTACTCTCATTAAAACATTGTTATTATAATTACAGAAGCTGAGAAAGTCCTTACAACTATCATTTTTATTACCATTAAAATAAGACAGGATAACAGTAACTGTATCTTTCTCATGTTTGGAAAACTCTCTTGTTACAGCTGTTGAAACAATGATGTAATAATAATAATAACAACAAAACTCTGTGTTGGCAGAGTTGTACACCAGATGCCCTTACTGGTGCAGCCCTTAAGGGGATTTGTGTCTCTGGCTTGAATCAAACCAGTGACCCTCCGCTTGCGAAATGAATGTGTTAACAACTAATGGTGGCAGAAATGGTGATTTCAAATTGACAGTACTTTCCATGGCCACTAGAGGCCAACAAAGAGCTAGTTATAGAAAGGAGATGAAAATAAATCCTCTTATTAAGCGTTCCTCCTGCCACTGCCACTACAACAACTTACAGAGCACCGTTTTATTAATTAATTTCTATACACAAAAACGTATAGTAGGTTTGTGTGTGTGTGTTTTAAGCATCACAAATATGAGGCTTTATAAGAATACCTCTCATGACCACATTCCTGTAAAGTTCTTGTCATCCTCAACATTTGGTTAAAAACACTGTACCTGAGCGTGTATTTCATGTGCAAAGAAGTTCTAGCTGAAGTACCTTCACGGCCACTGCTAAATTGCTAAGGATTAAAGGGATCTTACGTAATTATCCAAAGTTAATCTCTGACTGCTGGGCCTGGAATAGCCAGATCTCTTACAAGACTTTACTCATCTTCTCTCCCTCTTTGCCAGGTGTTGAGGTAAGGCACTGCCGCCATACTCCTACATGGAACTGAATGATGTGAGAAATGTAATGCAAATGTTCTGTTACTTTTTTGGTTTTGCTGATAACTGATTTTACCAGTTAGATTTACAGTCAGTCTTAGCAGTAATTTTACAAATCAGAACAGTGGTAAAATAGCAAGGATGGGGGAAAAAAAATGGTACAATTACAAGATTGTTTATGACTCCCAACTTCTGCACCTACATGTCATCCTTTGAGCCTGAGATCTGGCAGCCCCTGACCCCAGGGCTGCCACTCTTCCCTCCTTGGCAACCTCAGCACCCTCTCTTGCAGAGGTTTAATTAAGTTATTTCTCTTACCATGAGCTCTTATCTTGAGCCTCCTTTCCTGAGATCTCCACCCACACATAAAATGTGCAAATGTCCCTCAACCCCCTGAAACGTGAGATGATACCTGTCACATTTTTCTTCCTTGTCCGGTGATCTCTCCCAGTAACCAGACATGTGCTTTAGTTCCTTAAATGAAGCAAAGGCTAAAGCACTAACAGCACATGTGTACATCTTGGTTGATTCAAGATAACTCGTCCTCCCCTTCTGCATCTCCCTCTGTCCTCTACAAATTGTAATGTGTGAAATTTTGCTTTGGTTTTTTTTGTGTGTGTGCAGAGAAGAAGTAAAGATGCACATTTGTGGCCATACACTGTGGATATTAATCCTACAGCTTGTAGTCTTAAAGTCCCCTGAAATTATTGAAGAGAATAATTTTACACTATTTCTTTTTTTGCATCATTACACAGTATTTCTTGTCATATTTATGGAAAATTTGCATTAAAAGAAAACTCAATCTGATGCCTTCTCAGCTTGGGACGAAGGAGTATTTGGATTGTTTTTAGTTTAAACTTCAAGAGAAATAAAAACTTAAATTCAGCACTGTGGGTTCAAAGGCTCAGATTTATTTCATTTGTAAAATGCCAATTTCAACTTTCTTATAAGGTATAACACTTAGTATATCAGAAAGGGTCATTATATTTTATCAATGATCTAGCCTTTAAAACAGTTTGCAGACATTTCACAAACTCATCATTTGTTAATATGACTAAACAGCTCAGATCCGTCACAGCTTTTGTTATACTGACAAATTAAAGGAAAATCCATTGTGGTGGCGTATGTGCCTTTATGTTTCTTTTCCACATCTCTGGGACTCTGCTGGAGGGATTCAGTTTGGCTGAATCTGAGCAGAGAATATTGCCCTGTGCACTTTACAATTCATCCTGCCATTTCTAGCAGCACCTTAAGAAAAAGTACCAGAATTCTGTTGATTTTAGCCACTAGTAAAGTTTTTATAATCTCTCTGAGGTTCAAACATTCATTTTGCACTGACATCTTTTTGTGCCTCATATTTAAAATGGCAATGAAAAGCTATAAAACTGAAAATTTAACACTTTGAATCAACTTCACGTATTATGCCTGCTTCATTTGTAATGAAATAAGAGGACAGGCCTCACCTGCAGTTCTGAAAATGGGGGACTATGTTAAAAAGTATTCCCTTAACTGTTAATGCAAAGTTTCAGTAAAACCCCTTGAATTAAAGCCGAAAATCTGAACTTTAGTCGCATGTTGATTGTTTCATTTAAAATCCAAAGGGGTGATGTACAGAGGGAAAACGACAAAAACTGTAAAACTTTGTCCAACAGATTATGGACCTAATTGTTGAAGAAGATGATATTATATAGAAATACTCTCTTAGTTGTTCTGTGCTGCTGTTACATGTGCAGTAATTTCCTTGTTGATCCAAACCACATAAGCCCACATAACAGCGTTGGGACCAAACTTTCAGCTTTTACTTGACATTTCTGTCAGTAATAGGATTTTTATATCCAGTACATTTTGCTATTAGCTTTAGCATTTGGGGCTATCAGTTGCCCAAAAAAGTGCAACAAAAAGGCTCACTGGGGTCCACACAAACACATTTTTTTCTCTCCAAGCCCAATCAGAGGGAAAGTGCAGCGTCGCTGCTCAGGTCCACTTACCCGAGAGAGACATTACCCCACTACAAGAAATATCCCACATTTCAACAGGTTCCGCAATGCTTTGGTCAGGTGTAAAAACTGCTGAGACAGGATATTTCTTGCAGCGTGGGCCACAGTTCCGCCCACGGAGTGTCACAGGGATTACAGTTAGTATTCACTCTGCTATGAGCGCTCATGTAGGTGTATCTGTATCCAAGCAGAGGCAAGCCTTTCATTTATTACAAGCGTTTGTTTTTTCTCCTTTACCACATCAGCTCTCTTGTCCGGGTATAAAACACACTGATGTGTGCCGCTGCTTCTCTCAGACTGCCACTCAAAGTAACCTGAAAGTCTTGTGTGAATCCCTAAACTGCGAAAAGACGGCGTTATGTCAGCATCCATGGAAATACTAACTAACTAACAGAGGGAGTGAGACTTTTCCAGCATTGCCAGTGATTAAAAAAAGGCTGTATTGAAGACGAGGTGAGTGTTTGTGCGCTTTATCGGATTATTGTCGTATAAGCCAAGTGACTGCTCCTCAGAACTGTCACTTGGATCGCTTTGTTTCTGTTGTGTGATCAGTTGGTGACACTGAGTTGAGTGATCTACATGATCTAATCAGCAGATTAATAAACAGTGAAAAATAATAATTTATGCATAACTGATATTGGATTAGGTATTGATTATTGAATTGTATTGTTGTACCTTCTCTACCTTACAATATAAGGCGACTTTACAATGTGAGGCGACTGTTGTTGTGATTTGGGGCTACATATATACAACTGAATTGAATTCTTGCAAACCAATGGACCAGGTTTAGTAAATGTTCTAAGACAGAGACTGTAAAATACAAAACCGTTATTCAATTATGACAACATTATCATCTATGGAACTTCATAAACTTTAATTGCACCTGCCTCTTTCTCTTTGTGCGTCCAAATGTGATTAGTGGAAGACATATCTGACCATCAGTTTTTATCTGTCTGTGTATTCTGGCCATCCTGCATCACCTCTGATATTTGTCACATTTAAATCACATTTAAAAACATACATACAACAGACTTCCAAGTTTTTCTGATCACCTGATGATCAGAGCTGACTTTATAAAAAGCTCACTGGTTACCAGAGAAACTTTGTTTCTAGCCCTTGCCCCACTCCTCCTCCTTTTGAATGGATAAGTATGTGACACTAATGGAAATTCTATTTTTGGCAAAATCCACTGAAAGATTAAGGTATTATTAATGAATGCATATATAAATTTCATGAAGGAGTGAAGAATGGAAGCCTGAAAAAAGGAAACAGTGACCGAGATAAAAGGCTAATAATAGGCAGATATGGTAGAGGCTCTGTGGCAGTTGGTGGATTGAGACTTAGTGGATTATTGTATTGTTATTCAGTGAGAGCATCTGTCCAACTCAACAGACAACATAACCTGTGGCCTCACAGGCTTCCAGAAAGTAACCAGGCTACTTCTATAAGCTGGCAACGAAGCAAAAATAGGAGTTAAGTCCTCTCAGGTAAAGGAAACGTGCATGGGAGTAAATTGGCCCAAAGCCATCTGAAAGGCTGGAGAGAAGGAGAGCTGATGATAGAAGGACCTGGGTGAATTACAGCCCTGTTTAGATATTACTTTGGCCTTAAACAACAATGACAGATTTAAAATGAGATGTTTTCAGGTTTGTGCTGTCCTGAAACAATGGACAGACTATGACACACAGTAATATGTAACAGAAGCTAAAAGAAACAAAAGAAGATTCATTAATATTGAATAACATATTAGACCAGAAAGTCCAGCAGCACAGCACCTGCTGCTGTAAGTATCAGCAGGATGCAGCTGCGGTAATCAGCTAATACTGATGATTCATCACAGCCCATTTTCTATAGACAATGTCATAAACCACACTGCACTCCTAATTATAATTTAACTAGTATAAATAACTAGTAATGAGTAAATGCACTTTCATCACAATTTACATTTACTACTCAGGACTGTCGGTGTGCGCTTGTTCACACTGGTTTTACTCAAACTTTCACTGCAAACATTTATTTGAAGGAGTATTCAAAGCTGCCTTTTGTTTCCCCTTGAACGATGGTTAAAGTCATTATTGCAGGAATACGTTACCTGTTGCCTGGCTCCTGGCTTTTGGTAACTTAACTTTTCAAAAGTGAAGACATTGGAAATATTATTTGTTAAATAATTCCATTAGAAATGGTCCAAAAGGCACCAACACCACAAACTAAGTAAAGAGGCCCACCTCGGCGACTTGAATTAGTGGAGACAGCTGTAAAAAAAAAAAAAAAAACCCACCATGTGTCGTTTGGAGGGAGAAACGGTCAAAACATTTAGCAGTATTGATTGATTAATTTTTTTTCGAAGGCAGCCATAAGTGGCCGTTAGAAGAACTGCAGTTTTTGTCGCTTTCACTTTGGCTTAGTTTTCTATTCCCACACCACTGCTGCTTGTGTCAGAAACAGTTTTCCCTTTTAGCGCACGTACTTGTTCTTGCCAGCAATGTTTTATTTCTTTATGCCGTGTTTATGCCTATTTCACATACAGCATGTGGGTGAATGTAAGACGAGGAAGTATAGTAATTCTGTCCTTCAACCCTCTGAGGTCCAAGTCATCATGGGTGGAAACCCTAACCCTAACCATAATTGAAATGCAAAGAGTTATGGAAAATTTTGGAATGTCAGTTACAAATGATTATATTATTTTTTCCCCTGATTCCCGATAATTGTGAGAGGTGTCTGAATGTTGTCCGAAGCTATGGGGGAATATTTTCATTCCTCTCTAAAGGAGGGTGAAATCGCTGAGAATCTGACCGATATAGGCCGGCCTTAGTTTACTTCATAATGACCACAGCTCTGTGATGATAGCACCATGGTGACACAGACAGACAATAGGCTAACCTGGCTGGAATAAGCCCACTGTGATTTCAGCTCCAGTTGGCCCTTGTCTGAGGACAGGGTGAGATTATGAATGCTGGAAATCTGCCAGTGCAAACCTTCTTCAGGCCTGGGAGTTTCCATATAATAACCAGGCACCAGTGAAAGGGCAGAGATCTGCGATGTGGATGCCGAACAATTTCCTCTTTAAATACTGTTTATAGATTTAAATTAGCAGTAAATGGTAGACAAATATTCACACTTAAACACTGAAAATCCCTGAATACTATACACAGCTCACAGTCCTTAGCGTAAGACACTTTCATTACTCAACAAGTATTGTTTATTTGTTAAGGAGTTTAAAAGCGGGGTATTATGCTGGCCTCCAGCTCCACATACAGTTGCTGAGAAGTTTACACAGACTCATCATGGACATGAATGTCATGGTAATTTGGGGCTTTGTTGAACAGCTGGAGTGACTGTACAGCATGAGTCTTTAATGACTTTACAGCACAAGAATCGAGTGCAGAAGTATTATTTATTTTGGATTTTCTCTAACACACAGGGTCAAGCCTATTAACTACTGGTTAATAGTAGTAAAACTAGTAGTTAATAGGTAGTTTCTCTTTGTCAGCATAAAAGGAATTGGTTTTGGTCTTTTGAACTCATTGAACTGACCAATACTCAGAGCAATGTGAAAGTCCAAGAAACTCAATGAAGATCTAAGAAGGAGAATTGTACAGTTGAGACAAGTTTGGAAGGTCTGCTGGAGCCATTTCTAAATAATGACTCCATCAGACAGATAATTATACATAAATGCAAGATATTCAGATGTGCCATTGCTTTGCTAAGGTCTGGAAAAAGACCCAAACCATCACCTCAGATGAGAAGAAATTGGTTCATGCATTCAGTGAACTGGAAACTGCCTTAACACCAGTGTAACTGTCCACTGTGAAATGAGTTTTACATTGCTATGTGTGCCAACCACAAAAGGAGCATCAGTATAATCTGGGGCTGTTTTCTTGCCAGAGGTACTGGTACTTTCTACAGAGTAGATCGACACATTGCACACACTTGGACACAATTGGGACACAACACGACAATGATCCCAAACACGCATCAAAACTAGTTTTGAAATAGATAAAGCAGGCTAACATTCAGATTCTGGATTCTTCCTAAAGCCACAACTTAAACTCTATTAAAAAGTGGGCCGTGTTTAAAGTTCCATGCCAGGAACCCCATTTAAATGAACTCTACCAATTCTGCCAAGAAGAGTGGTCAGTTAACCAGGCAGAATTATGCCTGAAGCTTTTTGGGGGCTGTCAAAAGTAAAATTTTTAAAAGTATGGCTTTTTTGATAGTCTTCAAAAAATATATATATATAATCAAATAAATCGCTTACTAAAACAGCTGTAGTAGCTAACATTCATAACACTGAGCAACACTTTAGGAGGACTACAAAAAGGTCTGTAGAGCTCCATTTTAAAATACATTGAAGTATTAAAGAGTTAAATGATAAATGTTGACCTGACCAGCGCACATGTTACTATTAGCTGTTTCACTATTAGCAATTACCAGCTAGCCACATTAGCCCCTTGTTATCATTAACCAGTTATCAGTGGGACATTTGGCTTGAGTTTTATAGGTGGTGTGAGAATCTTGTTAAATCTTTTGCGAGGCCACCGATAAAGCTGTGGAATGCAGAGGGCTCTGCGCTACAGTCGCACTTTCTAGGAATCTTTTCCAAGACTGAAATGACTGAATTCGTTGCTTTATAAAGCAGGTGAATGACCCTAAGGTCATTTGTAGGACCCAAATCCTGTATTATTTGGATATTTATTGAGTATTTGGTTTGTAGTCTTGGGCATCAGATATTCACTTTATTGTTGCTCACTTGGAGACTTTGTTATTAGATTTAAACACTTTTTATACCCCTTTATTATTAAAAAAAAGGCTTACTGCTTCACAACCATGTATTGCTCTCCTGGGAAAATTTATAGTTCTCTTTTTCTCTGTTGTGACAAACCTTCTGAAGAAATTTCATTCTCTAGAGCACCAATGTTAGGTTTTTTATAAACCGAAAGGCCTTAAGATCACCTGCTTAGAACATAAACCTATTCCCAGGATCCAGATTTAATTATAGAGAGAACTGACACACACCTTAGGTTACCTCACTCACTATAGTAAATGAAAGTTATTCCATGGAGAAACCATCTGAAAATTCTAATAAAAGAACCGTGAAAAATGCAACAAAGAGACCAACTCCTCCAGAGAGCCATAAAAAAACAGTGCTTTCTAAGCCAGCATTTTTAGCTAGCACCAAAGCAGAAAGATGTTCTCTGAACCAGACGTGAGTCTAGTGTAACACGCTGCCTCCTTCTGACTCTCTCGTTTTTTACAGATGTTCGAGGGCTCACAGACATATGGTACCAGCCTTCTTCGTTCTATTTGCCACTCTTAAACAACCATAAATCCTCACATGTTTAAAGACTGAATCAGCGACTGTAAGGCATGCACCATATTATTATGGCTGTATGAGACAAGACTTACTATTGACTGGTGTATTGACGGTCTCTCATAGGTGTTGTGACTCCAAACAGGGTGCAGGGCTGTCAACATCTTCTTGTTGTTTTGTGAAAATATACCTCAGCGACATGACATGACACGGCATGTTGCTGGGTAATTGCATATGTGAAGTCTGAGCTAATGTTTGAAGGCTCGTATTGTTTAGTAACAGTTCTTATTCTTCTTCAGGGTTCCCAGTCCTGTGTGGGATGTTAACAGACTGGTGTCACGTTAAGGCTGAAGGAGCATGGTGAAACACCAACCCTTACAGGTCTATGAGAAGCAAGTCTTTGTCTCCTTTGTCACTGGGATCTATGGTTGCCGCTGGAAGCGATACCAGCGTTCCCAGGATGAAAGCTCCAGGGTAAGAACATTCCTCTAACCATAAAGTATGGATGCTATAATATTAATAGTTAGAACATTGCAAATGCTGTCTTCGAAGTGTGCTATCAATTTATACCCTTATCACCCTTTATTTTTAGGCATTAGTCACTGTTAAAAAACAATATCATTTTTGACAACTTTACAGGGATTGTAACTCTTTTTGAAATTCCATGAAGTTCCTTGAATGTGAAGTTCAAATCGTGGCATTGTTTATGGCTGTAAATACATAATGTGTATCAATGTGCTTTTGCACACTGATGGAAGCAGTATACAGTGCCAGATTTTATGCAGACTAAATAGCATACATCTACTGGAGATCTTTCAGGCTTAGTGAATCTAATATCTTGTATGGATGAATTAAATTATCAAGTGCATTGTATTGAACAATGCACTTGATAATTAATCCATACACTCTCATCCTAAGTATGGTGTATGTAGAGTTTTGTTGCCACTTAAAATTATATTAATTATTAATTGCTATACATTACTAAAACTACTAAAACTAAACCCATTCACTCAGTGAAGCAGTGGGCAGCCACCAATCCAGCACCCGGGGAGCAGTGTGCAGAGACAGTACCTTACTCAGGGGTACCTCAGGGTAGACATTCGGTGGATTAAAACCCCCAACCTTCTGATTATGAGGCGAACACTCTACCTACTGAGCTATCTGCCCTCTAACTAACGCAATCTTAAACTAGCATGTATTCTTAATTGTCTCACTGGCATCTTCCTGCTCGGTGTGTCAAACAGCAGTTTGTTTGTAGCTTTGGACACCAGGCTCAGTGAATTAGAGTCCCAGGTCCACACAGCTGAAAATAATCCTGTAACTAGCCCCAGTAGCCAGTGTAGCCAAAGCCACAGTAGCTTTTCCCAGTTAGCTGTCCCTCAGCATGTCCTCCAGAGTGACTGTATGGAGGAAGTGTAGTCCATGAAGTCGTTCACATTTCCACTCAATTTTCCCCCGTATGCTTTGTCAGGGTTGGCTGTGTGGCAGGCAGTGTTGGGAAGGTTACTTTTGAAATGTATTCCACTACAGATTACAGAATACATGCCCCAAAAATGTAGTTTGTAACGTATTACGTTAAGTTACTCATTGTGAGTAATGTATTCGGAATACTTTGGATTACTTAATATATTTTCATGCTTTTTACAGCTACATGGATGTGGCAGTCACATCCTACAAATTCTTGTTTGTTTTTCTCTACCAATTGGCTGTAAAGCCCAAATCTCCCTGAATAGACAATATATTTACTGTAGAGGAACAAAGACTTATGTTAACACATAGGCTCGGTGGCAAGTAGCCTTCAGTAGCCTTCACTAATAGTAATAAATCACACAGCAATAGTACATCGAAGATACTGAAGTGGCACTTGACCCAGGTAGCTACCACAACTAAAACAAGGTAGTTGCAGTAGGCTAACATTAGTTTTTCAAGAAGAACTTACTTCCAGATGTTTCTTTAGGTTGGAGTCTTTTGATGCTGAGAGCAGCTTGGTTGCTGGCAAACAGAGTTTGCATTGCAAGGTCAGATTTCGCCCATCCCTTTCTTCTTTAAATGTAAAGAAGCGTTGGAACTTCCAAGTCAGAAATTCATTCCTACCCGTGCACTGCTGGCTCTGTTGTGCTGGGTTCAGGTCCATTGTGTGACTGACGCCACGAACATTAACAGGACGCTCATGTTAGAGCCTTTTATTGCGTGTTTTGTTTGAGTTTCCAGCAATCTGTTTAATTACCAAAATTAGAGAGGGGAAAGCCTAGCATATGAAACAGGAAAAGACTGCTGTGTAATCCATTTATTTCAACAAAGTAACTGTATTCTAATTATCACCTATTTAAACGGTAACTGTAACAAAATACAGTTACTCATATTTTGTATCTTAAAACATAACGCAGATACATGTATTCCGTTAATCCCCAACACTGGTGGCAGGCAAGGGTGGGACCCAAACGCAGAAGTCAGAAACAGAAGAAATTAACTTAAAGCGGCAGCTTTATTTGCTGTGCAAACAAAGTAAAAACAAAGTGCAAAGAAACACTCAAAGAAGCAAACAAAAGATAAAATAGAAACGAAGACTCTGGTAACTAAGGAACTCATGACTTGACGTAAAACGATCATGAACCACTCACTTTAACACACAGCTAATGTCAAGGACATGACAAGCAAGAGAAGACAGTGGACTAAATACACAGAGGATAACAAGGGGATGGGAAACAGGAGGGAAACACAGCTGGAACTAATCAGACGTAACGAGACAGTGAGAAAGCAAAACTGGATAGGTTGAACACAGGACAAGGAACTATCAAAATTAAACAGGAAACATGAGACACACACTCATGATGCATTGACTGAATACAGGAAACAGACTAAATGAGCAAGAACCTAAGAGCTAGAAACTAAACAGAAACTAAATGGCACCTGAGAACATAAGAACCATACTTAAGACAAGACATGAAAATAGCCATGAACCTAAGAATCACAGCAAAATGTTTTTGACAATTTTACAGACATTGTAACTCTTTTTGAAATTCCATGAAGTTCCTTGAATGTAAAGTTAAAACGGCAAAATGTCCAAAAACTAGAAAACATTGGGTCACAGATTCAGTGCCATGACAAGCTTACTTGTTATGCTTCAACAGGCCTTTGTGGGGCTTTCCATGATCCACTGAGTATTTCTCATTCATTCATCTCTTTTAACTCTGTGTGTTTATACAATGGTACTATATTGAATCATTAGCAATGATTAAACTATGGCTCTCTCCCCTATAGTTTGCCTTTTGTCATGTCTCTCTTTGCTCTCGTCTTGTTCCCCTCACCTCGAAAAGGTCATTTCAGATGGGCACACCTCTCTGAGCCTGATTTTGCCAGAGATTACCTTCTGTTGAAAGGCAGTTCTTTCTCCCTGCTGTTACTAAGTGCTTGCTCACAGGGAGTTGTGTGATTGTTGGAATTTCCATCTAATATTCTAACATCTTTACCTTACAATATATACTGTTTTGAGGAAATTCTTGCTACTATATAAATAGAATTGAATTTAACTCAATTAAGATTTTGGTCATCTTAATTACCCAAAATTACCAAAACCACACTACTTATTAGCTTTAAGGAAACTTATTTCCTTAAGGCTTCATTAGTTTTTTAAAATATTTCTTTTATTCTTAAAGGTTGAAGATAAATCTATTAGCTGCTGATGTCATTCCACCTTTTTTTCTGTTGAATTCCTAAGAGACTTCTAGACCAAGCCCTAGTAACTGGGGAAAACAATCTTCACGGCAAAGCAAGTGATAGAATCAGTGCAGTGTTGGAATGTGAAGAGCAGAGTCAGACACCCAGCTGTATTGGATACCCACTGGGCAGCCACAGCTTCTGCTGCTGGATGTCTTCTTTATCACAAAGAGCCAGTGGCTCACCCATAAATTAGGCTATTTACTGAATGTGTGAGCCGGGCACTGATGATGTGCTGACCAAAAGGATAAAAAACAAGCCCACAGCTGCCTCTCTCCCCACTCTGTCTCATTTACAAAGCTTAACGTAGTGACACACACTGTGCTTGAATATAAGTAGAGAAGTTTGAATTCATTAAGTTTAATGCTGTCTGCTTAGTCTGCTACACAGGCTTTAATTTTATTTTGTTGGTAGACAGTGTTTTGATTCATGAACTTCTGGGTTTTTTTACTAAGGGCTCTCTGAGTTCCACACTTTGACATGGTTAAAGGTGTGTGAAGCAAAAATGTAATAGTAGGGATTAAATCATATTGGTGGAGTATTTCGGTTGTCATTAGCCTTGTTTCCAGACTCAGAAGGCCTGTGTTTCAGTGTAAAAGCTCTTATACCTGCCCATTTACATACAGCAAAAAAACTGTTAAAAAAGTACAACAGTTAAATATTAGATGTACACTGCCCAGACAGCCATATACAAATAAACATAGCTATATATCTGGTAGATGAAGGCTTGTTAGGTTTGACTGAAAAACTATGGTACTGAACGATAAAAATCAAAAACCTTATCTAAGCTAATTTGGCTGACCTCCCATTAAGGATCATTTTCTTGTGAACCATTTTCAGCCTGTTAGCTATTTTAAGCTCCATCTGTGGAAGTCTCATTATGTCCTCTTGCACTTCTGTCTCTACAGTGGACGCTGAAACTCCTCCACAGTTTGTCCTTCAATTTGATTTAATGTTGCCTTTGAAGTCGGAAACCGGACGTTTAAGCTGAAAGCTGTTTGGTAGCTGAATGGAGGTCCACATGAAATTTGGGTCAGTTTGTAAGAGAAGCTAAAGTTTTCTCATTGTACAAATTTAAGGTTCATGGTGAAATTACAGAGCACGCAAAGTAAGTGATCAGAACTGGAACGATCTACTACAATCATGCACACTGGATGGTGTCTGGACTTGGCTGAAAAGTTGATATTGAATGGTAGGTTTTAATTGAGCAAGGTCAGTGGTCTATTTAAAGTTTGTTATACAGTGTTTGGCCAAAAGAATTCATGAATTTTGATCAGAATAATAAATTATAATAGTTTATATAATTTGCTTACTGTTTCTTTTGGTTTGCAGCAACTCATTTTTTCACTTTTTAAGGCCTACCAAAAATCGTTGACTCCTCAGAATGAAACAACTGCTTTAAATTGAGGGAAAAAAATAAGCTATTCTTTATTTGCATACAAATTGTTCAGTTTTTCCTTTAACATTTTGAGGGTATATGCTTCCTTGCATTGTCAGTGACCATGTTCAGCTCTTACTGATCTTGTCTGATATAGACCAGTCTGTATTTAAAAACAGAGGTTTGTGGTGTGATGAAGTCAAGTGAAGCAAGAAGATCAGGATTTATGAGCACTGTTAGTGGATGGGTACCAGCAGTGCTAAATGGAGACATGGAGGGATCATTGAAAGCCACATATCACTCAGGAGAAAGCACCATGTGCTGGAAAGCTCCTCTGAAAGTGAATTGAAACTGCACAATGAGAATGACTTGTTAAAGATTAGAAAGTGATAACAATGACCAGACTTTGGAAGAGTGGATGAAAAGAAATATGCATAATAGAAACCATCTAAAAAACAATGTCTCTCTATTTCATTTATTCAGTTCAGTTCAGTTTTGTTTTCATTTAAACAAAACAGAACAAATCAAGAAATTCCATCATCTTCATTACTTTGTCCATTAACTTCATATAAAGTAGTGTGATATGTTGTCTATTATACACTGATGGTGCACCTGGCTTAGGCCCTTACATAGGGCAATTTTGACACGCTTGTATCTATTACCATTTCCATTACCAAGGACTTTTCTCAGCCAGAGATTACTTGAACTGCTGGTCACAACCCTTTTCTGACCCCATGGGTGACCCCTTAATCCTACCAACAGCGGGTGGTAGGATTAAGGAACT
Organism: Etia nguti; assembly: GCA_015106755.1. Classification (NCBI taxonomy): domain Eukaryota; kingdom Metazoa; phylum Chordata; class Actinopteri; order Cichliformes; family Cichlidae; genus Etia; species Etia nguti. The sequence continues at coordinate 17,821 of VUQG01011803.1, forward strand.
AGAACCCTTGTCCAACAAATATATGGTCGCTTTTTCTTTTTTTTAAATTAAGGTCTGCAGATCAAAGAGGACTGGAATATTGTTTTGTATCCTGTATTTTTGACTCCATAACAATGATTCATACCTTGGACTGTGTTTCCACTGGAGCATGAGGTAAATGTGACTTTGGCTCAGTGTCACATAGTTCTTTATAATATGCTCACTGCTTTGAGATCCCGGTAGCTGCTACACAAAAAAAAAAAAAAGAGCCTCTGGCTCTTGTGATATTTCCATCTTGCTATCTTGTTTTTGTGGCCAACAAGATTTTCACTGATGGATGGCCTCTCTTCTCGCGGCTAAAATGGAAACCTTTCACAGGCTTTTCACTGATGGCTCAACACATTCATTAGTGCGGCCATTTGGTCTTTACCTGCACACCCATGTAATAATCTCTGAACCTCTTACATAAGCCACTGGAAATGGTGAGTCCAGGCACGGTGTGATGCAAAGCTGATCAGTGCTCAATAGGATCTGTTGACTGGCCTATCATACTCTACACCTCCCCTTATATGGAATTAGCTCCTTAGCCTGTTAACTAGTGAAGGGAAGAGTCCTTGACTGGCTGCTCAGGCTCTCCTCTCTGTTTTTGCCCCAAATGCCCCAGCAAGCATGTACAAAGAGAGGCCGTATTTCTCCCTCATTAGCTTCTCTTCACTGGTTTCCTGTCAAATTCAGAATTGAATTTAAAATCCTTCTCTTCACATACAAAGTCTTGAATAATCAGGCCCTGCTATATCTTAAAGACCTCATAGTACCTTACTAACCTAACAGAGCACTTCACTCTCAGACTGCAGGCTTACTTGTGGTTCCTAGAGTTTCTAAAAGTAGAAGGCGAGGCAGAGCCTTTAGCTATCAGCCCCTCTACAGTAGAACTAACCCTCTCTACTTTTAAGATTAGGCTTAAAACTTTCCTTTCTGATAAAGCTTATAGTTAGGACTGGATCAGGTGACCCTGAACCCTCACTTAGTTACACTGCAACACGCCTTGGCTGCTGGGGGCTTCCCATGATTAGTGTTTCTTCTTCACTCACCTCTTTTAACTCTTGATGTGTTCATAAACCATTTGCATTTAATCTTTAGTTACTAATCTCGGGCTCTCGTCCACAGTGTGTCTTTGTCCTGTCTCCCTCCCCTCACCCTAAGTCGGTCACAGCAGATGGCTGCCCCACGCTGAGCATGGTTCTGCCAGAGGTTCTTCCTGTTAAAGAGAAGTTTTTCCTACTACTGTGGAAAACCTGAAATATTTGAGTCTGCTTACGTCTCTAACCACTGCAGTTTCTAAATGGGTCATTAGTCAGTTGAAGATCTATTCAGGTTCACAGCATTTCAAGCTAAGTGTTACTCTCTACCTGTGGAAAAAATGCAAAAGAGTGGAAATTAATACTAATAAAAAAGAAATATCTTTTGGAGTTGCATATTTGGCTGCTGGATGAATATGATTTTGTCTAAGCAAGACTTTGATAGTTATAAAGAAAAACAACTGTCACTTTCAACTCTTCAAGTTTATTTGTATAGCACTTTTCAAAACCAGTGTTACAAAGTGATTCCCAGAAACAATGAATAAAAGAACAAACTAAAGGGAAATTATGTCCGCATAGTCCATAATCAGCTGTTTGTGTCCTCTTCCAGTGGGAGTGTACGTGGTTCGTCATCTTGTGCAGTTCCTTTCTTCTGCTTCTCTTTTGGGCCTACTTCTGGTTGATGGCTCGAAATGATTTTAACGACTTCAATTGGTGAGTTAGTTTTTTCATTATATTACTTTCATTGAAAAGCTGTTGTTTGGCAATGGTTGACCAAGGAGCAATGGAGCCATTCCCCAACTCTCTGTGAATGGTATCATGGCCATTGATCAATGGTCTTTGATTAGTGGTTGCTGCTCAATGGTCATGACAATTTGCATATTAATGATCAAGGAACTGACCTCACAGCCCATTGTTCTTTCAGTAGTGCTGGTTTCAGTCATTGTGCAAATTTACTGTTTATAAGATTGGAGAAAAATGCAGTCAGCTGAGACTGAAGAAGTCACCTGGATGATTGACGAAACGCTTCTCCCACTGAAAACGCTACGTCCAGAAGAACAGAATCAACCTTTTGGGACCATGAGCAAATACCATTGCAGATTGGGCTCTTGATGTCATGTGCAATTAAGGCAAATTACTCTCTCTGACAAAAATGAATTAGTCATACCACCGCATCCGTTCTGTTCATTCCAGGCTGGTGTACAACCGTTCTGGAGAATGGAGAGATGAGACAATCCCCATCCTTGCTTCCACCACTGTGGGATTCAGCTACATCACATTCTTATTGGTAACACTCGTAAATGTTAGCAGACTTGTTCACTGATCAGTTAAGATATACTACTTAATGAATCTTACTCCTTTTTCAGATCTTAGCACTTTTCCATATATCCTTGGGTCAGCAGCTGAATCTGTATTGGGTTCACAAGGTACGGTTGGAAAAAACAATCCTAAGTTGTTGCTGTTGATTTGCTCCTCTAATGCTTTCAAAACAAAGTCAGGTTCATCGTGTTGTCTGGTCTCCACAGATCGGGGTGCTGGCTACACTGCTCACCACTATCTCTGGTGTCATTTTTGTCGATGACTTATGGGGAGACGAGTGGGACATTCTGCTTGCGTCACTGCAGGTTGGTCTACAGTTAACATCACTGTACAAAAGTTGATTATATTATCATTTTTTCCAATCCAATTGGCTAAAATTATATACTTAATGCTCCATAAAAATAATTAAATTGTACAAAAAACTGAGCGGAACTGGTTCAGCATATGTCAGTTTCTACAGGTAAGTGGTGTTAGGGTGAGGTGGGTCAAATATGGCCAAATATGCAAAGATGGTCAATTACATCTATGCAGTTTTCAGGCTCAAATAGATAAGTTTCATTACAAAAACATAAATATGTTGGTTTCATAATCATCTTCTCAATCTTTCTGTGATCAGTGACTTTGAGGCATTGATATGATGTCAAGTGTAAGACAGATGTCCTCTCCAAGTATGGACATTGACTGTTTAAGATCCCTTACTATTTGTTATTTAGTTAGTCTGGTTCTGCCAGAGGTTTCTTCCTGTTAAAAGAGAGTTTTTCCTTCCCACTGTTGCCAAGTGCTTGCTCGTAAGTGTTCATTTGATTGTTGGGGTTTTCTCTCTATTATTCTAGGGCCTTCACCTTACAATACAAAGTTATTTGTTCTGTGGAACGTAACATTTGATATATTCTACTGTTCGATCATTATACTGTGTATGTATTTTTGTCATAAAAATGTCGCAAAGCTTTGCTCTGATACTGTGTATTGACTAACCATCTATTAAGGCCAGCATTTCACATTTATGTTTTTTTTATCAGTACACAGCACCTTTCCTGCATCTTGGCGCCCTGGCAACAGTGACAGCTATCAGCTGGCTGGTAGCTGGATATGTTGTCCGCAGAGAGAGATCCAGTAAGTGCTGACTTGTGTTTCAAGTAAATATGATGTTGGGGATTGCTTTTGACTTCTTGTTCCTGTTTGAAACTTAAAGTTGCATTCAGTATTATTTATCTATACACATATGTGAACTGATTTGTCAATGTCTAATATATCCTGCTTTAGTGGGTTGTTTTCCCTTATTCAAGGTCCCTGCACTCTTACCACCCATCAAAGCACAAAAAGCTAACTAATGTTTGTTATTAGGAGTAGATGGAATGAGTTAAAGTCGCATAATGACACTTACAACCCTTTTTGCACTCTCTTAGATATGCAGGTGATGGTGTTGTTTATCTACATTGTAGTCCTCCTTGGTCTCTGTTTGGCACCGCTCACATTCACCTGCCCCTGCATCATGGACCGTCATAGTCTCAAACCGCGACCAAGCGTCATTGGCCGAAGGGGAGCTCCTATGGTAAGTTGGGGCTTTGCCAGACTTTACTGCCTGATCCACTTAATTGTTCAAATAGGCTCTTTGTGGGAAAGGCATGGCTGCCAGGACCTACCAAGCGTTTAGTTTTTGCTGGGTTCCACAAAGCTGTTTGGGTAATAAAAAAAGAAAAGAAAAAACAAAAAGAAGAAGATGCAAGAACGGGATTTTTCTGTACACTCTGTACACCAAATGGCGTGTATAGCTACAGAGCACAAGCAATAGGTGTCAGGCTCAGTGTGAGAGAGCAAGAGTCAGCAACATACTGTCATTTCACAGCTGGGCAGACATGTTCCAGATAAGAGATGCACAGAGACATTCAGAGCTGTGTTTGCTTTCCTTCTCGAGGCACATGCGCTCTGCATACAGTAATATTCACAGATATGCCTTGCTTTCACCTCAGTGCAGTTTACCAAAGCTGCATGTAGGTTTTAGATAAATCAATACAGACTAATATAAAAATGCATATCTCTCTCTCTGTAAGTGGACACTCACATTGATCGTGCTGCTGCACATAACCGTAGTATGTAATGAACAGCATGCATTGATATGATTATGAAGAACTCTTATATTTCTTCTGCCTGTCCTTTATTCCAATTGTAATGTAATATATGGAACTAAACTATGATGTGTTGTGTAGGTTCCATAGAAAAAAACAGGGCAATGTTGATGAAATACCATTTGCACACAGTGTGTAAACCTACAATCATCTGTTTGAAAACAGTCTTAACAATTCATAATTCAGAGGACCGTTTACAGACTAAATAATGTATCAGTTTTGCAAGGTGTATGTCTGAGCCTGTCATCATTTATATAGAAACAAAATACAGTAAATAAATTAATGTGTGATTTAAGTTTAGCTCAACTACACCACATACAGTACTGTACATCTTAAAGAAATGTGTTATTACCTCCATCATGTTTGTGTGCATGCGTGTCATTCTGTCTATAAACATGACAGCTTGAAAACTTTAAATGAATACTAGTAAAACTTTGTAGGGGCGTAGAGCTGTACCATGGTAACAATCCATTAAAACTTGGCTTAGATCCACCAAGGTCTTCAGTGTCAACTTAATGATTTATTGGTCAAAAATTTCCAAAAAGCCTGGTAACTATTATTAAACTATTATTCGGTTTGTGCTCGTGGAGTGTTATTTATATTTCATAGCTAAACAGATAATGATGTGTTATCTTTACTTATGAGAAAAATGTGAGAAAGTTGTGATATTCACATTTAAACATAGGATGGTGAAAATAATGAGCTGCTTGGCCTGTAAAGAATGAAAAACAGAAGGTTTAATGGGTAGATTTGCAGGGTAGCAATTTAGAAGGCATTTTGCACAAGTCTGACATAATGTTCTTATAATTCTATTATTTACTCTTGGTGTGTGTTTTCGTCACACATCAAGTGACTGACAGTAGTCTTTCTGTTATCTCTTTGCTCTAGCTGGCTCCAGAGAACACCGGGGTGTCCTTTAACAGAGCCCTGCAGCAGGGTGCCAGCTCCTTGGAGGCTGATGTCACCATAAGGTTTCAAATTACACATTCACTTTTCAATCATGGGTTGTTTTAATTTAATGCATTCAGCTTGCTCTGAAGATCCACACATGGATCCCATTTGATGCACAGGTTGTGTGGTAGAAGTAATTATCGTTAATGGGAAATTATTAGAGAAATGTGTGATTCAGATCTGTTACCCTTCAGTGTTTGGTGATTATTTACACATTTTACTGCTGCTTTTTCGTTTAAACTGCATTATGTTTAGTTTTCCTGTAAACAGAAAATTTTAAACTGCTTTACTTCTTCTAGTTTCGATGGAGTTCCCTTCCTCATGCGAGACCACACTCTGAGGCGGACCACAGATGTCAGTAAGGTGTTTCCAGCCAGACAGTATGAAGATGCCTCCTTTTTCAACTGGACAGAGATACGCTCTCTCAATGCAGGCCAGTGGTTTTTGGAGGTACTAATATCCACTTCATCTAAAGCCACCTCTTGTCCATCAGCTCTAAAATATGTTTTCCCCTCAAACAGCACAACATTATCTCCTTATAAGGCTGCCTCATTTTCCTTTTAGAATTTAAGGCATAAAATGTGTTTTAAATGCTTAAATAAAAAGAACATTTGATCAAAAATTATTTAATATAGATTTCAAACTACTAAAATAAGCTGCATATAATGCAGAGAGATGAACAAATATGCCCCCCTCAGTGTCTACCTTGCGCTTGTTTCTTTCCTCTGTTTGTAGAGTGACCCCTACTGGACAGCAGCGTCACTGACAGCGAAGGACCGGAGCAGAATAGGCAACCAGACGGTTTGCAGTCTGGTGGAAATGCTTCGTCTGGCAGCCAGGGCCAACAGCTCTGCGCTGCTCAACATTCACAAGCCTCCACCAGAGCACCCACGCTACCGCAGCTGGTTCATGGACACGCTCCGGGCTGTGCAGAAAGCTGGGATTCCCCTGAAGAGGGTGAGGACTGTAGGTCCCTCCACAATAATCCTTAAATGAATTTAGCTGTTGCCTGTAGTAGTAGTAGTGTTCCCCTTTAAATACACTACATATTAAATATTATACATATTCCAATAAGGAATTGGTTCTGTGAACTGCTGTGACAAATCTTTCATCCTTAGCATGTGTGACAAATATTTTCATTGTTTTCCTTAAATTGTGTATACCAGTGTATGACAGCTTGCTTGTCAATATCATCTTTTGAATTCTATAATAAGCACCTTCTCGCAAAGCATTTAAAACCACATTTTGTCCAATCTGGGTCTTTCCATGTGATATGTGTTTGTCCCAGGTGACGTGGACCCCCGACACAGACAGGGGGAGGGTGCGAGGGCTTCACCAGACCACAAGTGAGAAGCTATCAGTGGAAGCGATAAGGCAGAGAGGAATTACAAGTCTGACCCTCCACTACAGCAAGGCTAGCCACAAAGAGCTACAGTAAGAGCAAGCAGCTGCTACTAAGCAAAGGAAAAAAGGCTCAGAAAACCCCCAAAGAATGTCAAAGGAGGCTTTTTGTGTTGTTTTAAGCAAAACTCAAAACCCCCCAAAACTAACTGTTTTCTTGACTTGTTCTGTAGCTTGACAAAAGTGTATTTAAAAGGGGGACTAATCCCTAAAACAGTTTTAAACATAGCTAACACTAAGGGTATATCTTCTGACTGGTTTTGGATTTAAAGAGCTCATTATTTCTGCTCGAGGTTAGCTGCTTCAAGTGACATTTGCCAGTACCAAGCGCAGGGCTCCAGGGCTGAAGAATTACACCAAAAAATGACCTAGAAGTACTAAAATATGAACTTCCTCTAGTGGTCACATTAAGCTTGCTCCAAAGGTGAGTCAGTCCTCAGAGACTCTCATGTCAAACGACCCATTATACATCATTAAAAAGTGGTAGAGTTAGGGATCATGCCCCCTTCATTGACAGCTGTAGCAGTTTTGCAGTCTACTAGGCCTCCACTAGGTGCTGTGTATTCTACACATTAAACATGAGAGTTAAACTGTCATGTCAGCTACCTAGACATTGGTTACTTTGCATTACATTTGCTTTACAACGTTAAACTTGGAGGATGTATTCTACACAGCACCTAAAAAGAAAAAAAGAAAGAAAAGAAACAGAAAATTTTCTTTGAATTAGCAAAAACTTTGTTTTATAAATACAAGACAGTCTGGTCAATGAGCTACATTACCCAAGTGAGCCCAGCCCACTTCTAATTGCAGAATTACACTGTTATGGTCCTTGAACACAGGCTCCACCTTCCTCTGGGACCTTTGTTGCAGCTTTAGATGAAACAGAGTCAGCTTCACGATGCACACAATATTTTCCAGTAACTGCAGAATGATAAGAGGTGAATGTTGACAAGGGAGTAAAGAGGTGAAACGAAGTGGACCTCTCTTTTCAGTGCTGACTTGTATTTTTCCTTCCCCCAGGGAGTACCTGGCCAATAATGTGAGTGTGACTGTCTACCCGGTGAATGAGCCCTGGCTCTACTCCATTCTGTGGTGTAGTGGGGTGCCTTCTGTGTCTTCTGATGCCCCCCATGTCCTCCGAAAGGTGCCTTATCCCATCTGGCTCATGGTAAACAGCTCTCCCTTCTCCTTCTTTCAATAGGCGCAACACACACACACACACACACACACACACACAGTGCACAAGCAAACAAGGTCACACATCGAGATGAAAGGCAGCAGGAGAGAGGACAGAGACTGACGATGGCCCAGCAAGACTTGAGGGCTAAGGCGCAGAGAAATATGAGGGAGCCCAGCAGCGGGCTTTAGGCGCACTGTGACATTATAGAACAAAAGGACCCTGGCAAAAAAGTCTGAGAAAATCTAAGACAAGGGCACAGATCTGAAGAAAACAGCAGCTGTCCAGAGTCTTTTTGCCTTACTCACTGCTCTAGAAGACATCAGTGTTTATGGGGACCTCCGATGACAATGAGCAGAAACTACTCCTCTTTCTCTCCTGTCTTGCAGAGCCAGAGCGCTTACAACTTCATCTGGATGACTTCAGATCTAGTCTCCCTCGCCATAGTCATAGGGGTTTTCTTTTTTCAGAAGTAAGTACAACACATACATGTAAAGAACAGGGACTTTATATATAAAGCTATAATAATTATAACGAATAAGCAGCCAAGTGACACACACATGCTCCATAATACATGAGATACTTTAATTTAGTTCAGTGGTTTCCAGCCTAAGAATGGTTCTTTACAAAGGCATAGATGTCTTGGCGATGACAGCAGATGATTTACGGGACAGGAAATACTACTGCTACTCTGTCAGTCCTATAAGTGAATGATTAAAAGAATGAGGTGAGAGAGGAATACAGAATTCCCAATAATAAATAATTTTAATAATAATATTATTTTGTTTTAAGGTCACTAGCTAAAACGACTGATGGTTGCTAAATGGCCCGTTCACCAAAATTATAGAGCTTTTTTTGGTTTCCTGTTTGCAAATGTCTTTTGCCTTATGTCCCAAAAATGGAGATTAATACAATTTTATTTGCAGAATTTGAAATTTAACTTAGCCAAAAATATAAAAGAGGCCATACTAGAGGGCCCTGAGAAAACATTCATTTGGGTAAACTGTATATGTGAAATCATTAGGTTGGTTTTGTGTGCTGGAATATAGTTGTTAATAATAATCACTTCATTTGCTTTGAAATGTAAAATTCAAACCTCCGAATGATTCGCTGTGTCTAAATGTTTTTCTCATATGTGGCCAAGAGCTGAATGGTGTTGTGAATGTATTCACCGTGTTAACATCAGCCTGGTTGGGTCTGAGTTGAGCCGTGGCTTTGTCTGGTCTGCTGCTTCGACACTGACTGTTCATTCTACTCTTTCTTTTCTTTCTTTTTTTCTCCTTGTCCTCTGGGTATTTCCATGTTTCTTCTCCATTCTACAACCTCTCTCTGTCTTACTGTCCTCTCTTTCTCCTCTGACATTCTTACTTTGTCCTGTGCTCTACCTGATCTGCATGCAACCTTCCTCTGCTGCCCTCTGGCATCTGTCAGCTATCATATGATCAGGTAACTGCTGTGTCTGCCTTGGCCTTTGTTTCTGCCTCCTTGTCTGTCCTCCTTGTGCTTTTTGCGCCCGACACCCCAAAGCTGGTCCCCTTCCTATCTTTCACCGTACTCTTTTTAACACTGAATGCCTTTTACACTGGGGGAAGTAATTATTTGATCCTCTGCTGAATTTGTACATTTGCTCACTTGCAAAGAAATACACAGTCTTTAATTTTGTATTAGTTTCATTTTAACGGAGAGAGACAGAATAGCAATCAAAAACACAAAGTTATAAATGTGTTTGCATATCACTGAGTGAAATAAGTATTGGATCTCCTACAACCCAACCAGAATTTTGGCTCCCACTGACTGGCTGTGTGCACACCTCCTTCCCTCAGCCACAACACTAAGATGGGTCATGATGGGTCTTTCCAGCATCAAAAACAAGTCCAACAACTCCAAGGCAAGTGACTAAAGAAGAAGCACGGTCATGCAGTGGCTTCAGTCTCCAACTACAATAAACATCTTACCGCTGTGCTTGCCAACAAGGGTTTCTCGGCCAAATACTAAGTGTTGTTTTGCTTGGGGATAAAATACTTAATTCACTCAGAGACATGCAGGTCAATTTATAACTTTTATGCGTTTTTTTTCTTGATCTTTGTTTGATATTCTGTCTCTCTCAATTAAAATAAAAACTACCAAAAAAATTAGAAATTGTTAATTTCTTTAAAAGTCGATTCTATTCATCTGGACATAGAGTTTTCAGTGGGAGAAACGGTTTGTCACTTCTTCATGAGTGACTTCTTCAGTCAGTCAGGAGACTGAAGAAGTCATTCGGATGAGAGTGGGATTTCCTTACCTGGATGATTGAGCACGGATCGAGTTCATTTCTTTGTAAGTGAGCAAACTTACAAATTCAGCAAGGGCTTCAATAATTATTGTAAGTGTATAATTTATGTGTAAAGATATTACGGAATTAAAGGATGTGTTGATAACAGCAGGAGTCTCTGCCACAATGCGATGTAAGAATTTACCTGTGTGTTTGCTGTAACAGGTGGAGGATGAGCGGGATGCAAAACTATAACCCAGAACACATCATGTTGAGCGCTGTAGCGCGAAGGTCCAGTCGTGACGTCAACATCATGAAGGAGAAGCTGATATTCTCAGGTGAAGCTTTGATAGCAGTCGCACATCATCACAACTTATCAAGTCAGCTCCTGTGGGAGGCACACATTGTTTTTATTGTAGCCTGTAGATATTTGTTTATAGTGCAAAAACACACCTTCAATACCAAGGCAAGAGCAGCAGCAAAAGAATGAGCTATAACTGTTTTTTGTCTAGATTTAAATGGTCTATGTTTCTGTAGCAGTTCGTTTAATTTTCGTAGAAGCCCAAGAAGGAGCTTCAGAGTTTTTGTATCGTAGCCTTTGAACTTGGTGGATTAAAAGAAACACTTTTTGTTTGTGGATACTGTTGCACGTGTTAATTAGGCCCAAATTTACCAGCAAGTCTTTGGATATGTGATGACCTAAACTTAATTCTAGTACAGGGGTGAGGGAACTCCAGGCCTCGAGGGCCGGTGTCCTGTAGGTTTTAGATGTGTCTTTGATCCATCACAGCTGATTTATATGGCTAAATTACCTCCTCACCATGTCTTGAAGTTCTCCAGAGGACTGGTAATGACCTAATAATTTGATTCAGGTGTGTTGACCCAGGGTGCGATCTAAAACCAGCAGGACACTGGTCCTTGAGGCCTGGAGTTCCCCACCCCTGTTCTGGTATACTTATTAAGTACAAACCTAGCTAATGTACTTTGCCCATGCGTGTTCACACTGTGGTCTAAGAAAGATGACTGAAGATGACTCTGCAGTGTGTATGAATCCTGTTTGTTGTTGTTATTTTCAGAGCTTAACAATGGGCTCGGCAGTACAGAGGAACTTTCTCTGTATCCCGAGAATGGTTACGCCAGATACTCTCATGGAGGCCTCAGTCGCTGACCAGAACAGCCACAGCTGCAAACATGAGTTTGACGTCAGAGATCTGATACGTATTCTTTCATTAGAAAAAAACAAAGATTACACCAGGGTACTGATCTGTTGATAATGAGTGCATATCACGTTTAAGTCCCGACCATTAAAAGTTTTCCATTTATGGCCTGTTGCTTTCTTTTCTTAATCTTTCATCATAATTGTCCACTGGGTAGTGATTTCTCCATGATCACAAACTTGGGAGTGTTTTAATATCATGTTTGTTTGTTGTTTTTTTTTGGGGGGGGGGGTTCTCAGTTGTTCCATGTACTATTACCAATTTCAGCCAAATTCTTCTGAGATAGTTAGCCATTACCATTTCTGTTCTAAAAAGATATTTTGTTGGGGCTAAATTATTCAAAATCTGTTTACAAAAGTTAAAATAGAACACGAGTTTATCATTGGCTGATATGTGCCTATGGTGTAATGGTGTAGCTCTCAAATCATTATGGTACCAGAGTTAGAAAGGAATGAAATTCTTGTTTTATTTACTTGTTTAATTTACAATGATATTTTTAAGCCAGTTATGTTAAATGTACAAAAAGAAAAAATTGGAAAAAAAATCCCTGATTAGTTTCACTTTGAACTTATAAAGCTGGATTGTTCCACGGCACTTACCTTACTCTGGTTTTATAAGAGGAAACAGACTGGAGAGTGTTCTCTATGATGTACATGCAGCTTACTTTACGTGTTTCTATTGTAATTCCCCCTCTGAGAGGACTTTCACTTATTTGACATTGTATATTTTATCCTTGCACTTATTAAGTGTGACAGACAGAATAAGGCACACATGGAAACCTGTTTTCTTGCTAATCTAATCTGCCTCTGCCTCTTCTGTTACGCCATGATTGCTTTGTTTTTCCATAGACGTATTAAGTATTACAACTTTCACATGGTTGCCTTTTGTTAGAATATTTTCATCTTAGTTTTATAATAGGGCAAAATGTTGAAGTTACAACTACAGATTTAGCTACAGGTGAGTTGACTGTTCAATAAAAGTGAGAAATTCTTGAAAAATGATCTGTTTTGTGGATTCTTCATGAATGAAACAAACAAAAAAAACTTCCAATCGTGTTTTTTGGGTGCTTGACTGTGACTTTTATGTCACATAATAGTCATTACATTATTATCATGTGATAATTCTGGATTTCTTTTCTGCTGCCTACTGGTTATAGTTACCAGTGTAGGAGGAAGGCACTTTTTACATGCATATATACACTTACCAGGCTAAATTCCACATAGTTGTTTACCCTGATGCGCAGACCAATAGCTGCTCAGTTTGTTAGTTTTTGCTATTTGCAGATTTCATGGAGTGTTTCTCTGTGATTCACAGACATTTCCATAAAAAAATATGGCGTTATTTTTGTGCCTCTGTTCTGAGCACACATTAAAAAAAAATTGCAAGCGCAAATGTTGCATTTTGAGAAGAAATTTATTTTGCCGAAGAAAAGTTTAATTTGAGCGAACAAAATTCATTTCTGTGTGCAAGAAATGTATTTCAGTGTTTGCTGTTATCCATATTCACACACAATAACAGCCCCTCTCGCTCAGTTGTTGGCATTTCCTCTTGCTCAGATCTCTGCTCTGTGTGCTGACGGACATCTGCAGACCTGCTCTCAATGTGTCGTGCACGCTCAACTCTCTGTACACCATTATGAGTGTGCCACAACACCAACCAATCACAGACTTGGATGCAAAAAGTCTGATTGGCTGTTACAGCTTCCAATCAGCTCGCTAGCTACTGCATTCCGGTAACACGTCCAGAATACAGCTAAGTCCAGTGGAGTGGTTTGGTTTAAACTAGATTAAACCAACAATGGTCTTACAAATTATATATTTTAAAATAAAATAATTAAACATACTAACCGAAAATGGATTTAGCTACCGGGACCTATGGTAAAAAAAAAAAAATAAATAAATAAATAAAAATTTAATGGTTCATAAAATGTCTTACTTTAGAAATCAAGCCAACACATAAAGGAGGTATTAGTGGTATTAGATCACTTTGTGCCATGTGCCATGTGTTTCCATGTTTCTTTGTTTCACAGCTGTGGGAAAAACAAGTCAACAGCAACAGAAGAAATAAAACAAGCATTTCAAGGAATAGATTTTTTTTATGAAGCTGTCACGTCGCCTGGTAAAGCGTGGTCAGAGAGAAAATGAAGGTCTGCTTCCTCTGTGATGTTGTCAGGGCTGTCAGATGGCATGGGGCAGCCAGAGTCTCTGGGGCAGTTACTCACATCTGCCTTCATGTTCTCAGTGGAGCTCTCGGACTTTTGATCAGCTTCATTCTCCAACTGGCAATCAGCTGCAAAGTAAAGAATATGGCTTGGTCGGATGTACTGCTGCAGAACTGAACTGATGAGCACTTGGTAATCATTCAGGCACTTTTATTTCTGTGAATTAGGATCGAACAGGTTATCTGTCTCCTTTATTCTTGGAGCTACTACTCAAAGACCTGTTGTCTTTAATCTCATTAACTTTTGCCTGGGTACCTTTCCAGTATCATCTAGGGAAAGGATTAATGTGTCTTGTTCTTTTTCCTTTCTGGATCCAAACATCGCAGCATATTTCTTTGTGGTTCTATTATAGCACAGCTGTCCCTCAGTGACCTTGTCTGGGGTTCATTACTCACAGCGCAGTTGCTGCAGGGAGTTGACAGCGGCGAGCAGACGCTGCCTGTGCTCTGGATCAGTCACATTCAGCTCCATCAGATGATTCTCCCTCAGCCTCATCAAGTCATCTACTGTTTGGTAACCACCCAGCTGCAAACATGTGGAATATTCCTGAAAAAAAAAACCCGTACTGTTGAGAAGAAAGCTGAAGAAACAGCTTACCGTTGGAAGGCTTGTTGGGTTACTACATGAAATCAGTTCATAACATAAATAAGAGCAAAATACCTCAAGACTAAGACGCTTCAGCACTTCCTGGACAGTTGATTTGTGTCTCACTCTGTGGATTTGTGTTTCCAAGTTCTCTTTCCTCAGTATGTCCACGTAGATGAACTTGAAATTTCCTATTCTGCCATTCAGCATGCCTGTCCATATTCCCATGGGGGGCTTGGATATGATGTCAATTACATCTCCCACCTGAGTAAAATCATTCCATTTTCTTGCATTTCTTAATACACAATAGCACATAGAGAACATTAATAAACATTCAAACTTTAATCTCAAAGATACGTCATTGTTGAGATATTTCAGAAAGGACCAAGGTGATAAAACTGTAGCCAGCATGGCTCAAAATCCAACAGCTACTGTCCTAAAATTATCATCTGCATATCAGTCACAGCTTAAATCCACAAATATCAAAGATAATATGGTAATATAGTTATTTTATTGTGTTTCCATTTGCTTGCCGTACTTGTTTACCTTGAGTTTGAGGGACTCGGTGTCGTATGGACTTGGCACATACTCTGTATGGACTCTGGCTCTGCCATAAAACTGCCTTGTGCACAGGAGATCGTCCTCTAGCTTCAGACTGTTTCTGTTACTGGAATAGTCTGACCCACTGGTGACTCCACCTGGGAAACAGAACACAAGAGGCTTCAGCAGAGGGCAGCAGAATTAAAATGCTCATCAACATTTCAGTAACAAGGCAGCACAAGTGTGAGATGGGGATTCTGTTTTTGATATGTCAGCGGTCAGTGTAGCTGGACAAATTAGTGCATCAGAAGAGGGGTAATAGGATACTCAGAACACAAGGATTGCATAATTCATTGGGTTGTGGTGTGAAGAATGCACTTGGGTCTGTGCCCAGAGGTGCTTACTTGAGGAGCTTTGTCTGCTGTTGAGGCTGTAGAGGCTTTCCAGAGAGATACTGGACCTATGGTGTGCTTTAGTAATTGGTCTCCCATGGTCAGCATCCCTCTTCTCTGCTTCACCTTTCTGCATGTCTCTGTTCTGCACAGTAAAAACATTCAGTCGTGCTGTTACTCTCCTATGCAGTATATGCTTTTGGTTCTCTGCCATGTTCTCTGTCAATTTTGCGCCACAGGAATTTTAGGATAAATAAAAGACAAAGCTAACCAAGCAGAAAGCTGAGTCAGGGCCCTAAGCTGCTGTGTTTGATTCCTCATGTGACTGAACAGCTCAGTATCCCAGACACGCCAGCTCCTCTGGCAAGCAAAATACCTAATCCTGCAAACACTGCTTTGCTTTTTATAGCAGAGGTCTAGGAACTGTGTGGTGAGTTTAATCCCCAACTACCTGTGCTCAGCTTTTAACATCCTGCTTCTCTTACTCTAAAAGCTGAATTAGTTTGAATAAACTGTATACTGCACATCATCATTAAACTAACTGAATCAGTCTAAATACAAGTGTTTTTGAATTAAGTTTGTGCAGCACTACAGTAGAACAGAGCCAAACTGATGTTTTATTATGTCATAATTAAACTATTAGCTAATCAGTGATTAAGCTAATCATATATATAATAATGCATTGCCCTTTTCTATATACACTTCTGGTCAAAAGTTTACATTCACTCATCATGGGCTTGAATGTCATACTAACTTGGGGCTTTTAGTGATTTCTTTAAACTGTGCTTTTTGCAGGGTGCAATGATTGAACAGCATGCATCTTTAAATTATTTTAGAAAACAAGAATTGGGTACACAAGTTTACATTTTTTTTGTGGATTTTATCTAACTACACAGGGTCAAAATCATACATACAGGCTCAAATATTTACATACTTGCTAAAGGTCGCCAACTAATATTTAGTTAGCGACCTTTAGCAAGTTGCACCAGATGCTTTTGGTAGCCATCAACAATCTTCTGGCATAATTTGGCTGGATATTTGAGGTTGTGGTCGGGGCTTGGGGAAAGTCATTGCAGAAGCTTAACTTTACTTCTCAAGAAGGTATTTGGCTGGTCCATGTGGGCAGCTGCAAATTTCAGTCAAGTTTAGAAGGTTTCGATTTTGGAGAATGCGCTTTTTTCTTGGTTGACACCCTCTTAGTCCATGGTGATTCAAAACCTCACAGTGGACAGTGACACTGGTGTTCCAGCAGTTTCCAGTTTATGGCAGGCTTGAGCGTTGTTGGTTCCTGGGTTGGTCCTGAACATCCCAACCAATTTCTTCATCTGAAGGTGAGAGTCTGGGTGATTTTAGAATCTACAGTTTTTTAGAAATGGCTCCCAACATGTGCAAATCTAAAATGATATTTTTTAGATCTTCTCTGGACTTTCACATTGTTCTGAGTTTTGGTCAGTTAAAGTGTTGTCAGGCTAATCCTTTTTATGTTGGCAAAAACAAACTACCAATAAGTACTGATCACTAACGAGT
>VUQG01011804.1:2709-18062 GCA_015106755.1 Etia nguti
GAAGTAAAGGCAATAAAACAGATGAGTGAAAAATGTGTGAAGAGTGTTTTAAAAGATAAACTCGGCATCGCTGCGTTTGCAGTGTGTTTTTTTCTTCTTCTACTCATTTATGTGTTTTATTGTTTTTATTTAAGACACATCAATGGCTACACAGCCTTCATAATCATAAAAAAAGGCTTCTTAGATCTTGTTGGTAGCTCTGATGACCATCTCATGGCTGAATTTTCCCAGAATGATAGCCGACTCGATTGCTGGATTTATTTCATCTCAAGTGATTTTTTTTAATTTTTTTTTTTACCCCTTCTGTGTGAAGACATTCAGCTGGTGTTTGCTAGAAACTCGGACTCGGTCTCACACTTTTATGTGATCTTGCACAGCGTTCAATACTGACGAACACAAACCGAGAAAAAAAGAATAAAGGAGGAAATTCATCATGCAAAATGCAGGAAGAAGGAAAAAAAACCTTTTCTTTATAATTTAAAATAATGAAACTGCATCGTGCTTGAAACAGCAGCAGTCTTCATCCAGTTAGAGCCAGGCTGGTGTAGAATATACATCTTTTTGTAATATCCTACAGATGAATTTGCTTGTATAAAAAAAAAAAAAAAATTAAAATGCAAAAATTCATTTTGATCAACACCACATCTTTACCTGTAGTAAGATTAGTCGTGCCCACCGGTTGTTTTTACTTTTGTAGTTATTATCTGTCCCACTGTTTTGATCTTTTAATTCATTCCTTTATTTCAATGTGTTTAATATAAATATCTGATGTGTGCATTTTAAAATCAGAGGCCAACTTCTACATAAACCCACAGTGACGCTGAACAACCCTGTGGAGGAAGTCGTTGCCATGCACCAGACTTCAGTCTAGAAATGTCAACTTTTATGGGATGAATACTAAAGTCAGATTACCACCAAGTGCTTCCTGCAGCCTGCTCTGTTTAAAACAACCCCGCGTGTAGCTGCCGTCCTAAGCACAACGGTAAACAGAGCAGACGAGCTGATATTTCACTAAAGCTGTTTGTAGAGTTGTGCGATTTCATTTTTAGGAAAAAGATGATTTCTAATGTCTCTGTTTTCTAAAAGCTAAGTGAACGGGCGAGAGTCTTCTCATGATTTAGTTCATTATTGAATTATGCTGTATGTAGAGTTTAAAAAAAAAAAAAAAAAAATCTTTTTGACTACATCAACAATTAAAGGCCATAAGTGAGTTTTTCTTCAGTGTCTTGTACAAATGTCTTTGAAAAAATTGTAAGATTTCAGTTACTTGAAAGGAAATGATAAGATTATGACTCCTATTTTATTGCTGTTACAAAGTCAGTGCATTTGTGTGTGTTGTGATTATATAACTGGGAACGTTTTGGATACTTTTAATTTCAATGGTTGAATAGTCAGTTTGTCAGAAAACATCAATTCCCCAGTGGCATCATCTTCCATCTACTTATTTCTTCTGCACACTGAAATTGCTTTTACTTTAATTCCTTTGTGTGGGATCAATAAAGTTAATCTGATCTCACAGGCAGAAGAAAAAAAATCACTTTATAAAGATATAATAAATAATTACAATTAAATTAAAATCACAGTGTTAATTAGTCTTAATCCTCTTTTTTTTTGTTTCAGAGGAAAAGGAAACAGACTCTTTAAAGATCTTGTTTGAATGTGAGATGATGATCACTTCTACATTTATAAATTCAGTAAACAGCATTAAGGTCTGTTCAGTACTTTAACAACATTCTGCTGACTTTTACTTTTGGTAGATTAAAGTAAAAGCTTGATGTCTAGACATGCAGTTTTAAAGAAACTGAGCCTCATTTGTGCCATTTTGAATAGATTTGTTCATACTCCACCTCTCCAAGTTTAATGAAATTTGACTTGATTGTTTTTTCATGATTTTCTAGAAAAAACAAAACACAAACCAACAAAAAACAGTCGTAATGACTTTACCACCTCATGCGAGCAGCTGAGTGTATTTTGGTTTATCTACTTGTAACTATAACGTGCTTGAATAAAGAGCACCCTTTATTACCTGTGACCACTTTCTTGACTTTTACAGCAGAAAAAAAAGTTGATTTTGTTGTTTTTAAAAAAAAATTGTTTTACTAAGAAAATTCAGGTATGTGAATTTCAGTTTTATGAATAAGTAACATCTCCACTATATTTTACAACTGATTTATGGACTGCACAAGATTATTTCTTGATGTTTAAAATACCAGAAAAGACATTAAAATCTGATTTTGCTGAACAACACTCATGAGTGAAGCATTTAAACCAAGAAAAATGTGTTTTCATGACACAACAAATCCTCAACATGGCGGAGGGGTTATTGTATATACAGCCTACACACACACATACACAAACCAACCCGTAAACACACGTACACACACCTCAGCTGGCATCTTGTCACAGCATGCAAATGTGGATAAAGCAGAAGGTGTACGAGCGCATATTTTTTACTAAATGGAAGACCTCATTTTTGGGGCGTTGAAGACCTTGAAGGGATTTTGTGTGTGTGTGTGTGTGTGTGTGTGTATGTGTGGTGCCTCCGGTGACTGACTTCACAGGGGGAGAGGCTGCACACTGTCCACTCCTCTGTCCACACACACTCTGTATAATCACGTTCCCTGTCGGGCCCTATAAATCTGTAAGGGCCCAATTAAAGATAGCCTTTAGCATGACCACCCCTACCAGCACACGTGTTAAAAAGAGAGAAAGAGGAAGAAAAAAAAAATCACACATACACAAAAACACTGTTCACTTTTTTGTTGAATGTATATTTGACACAACAGACTGCAGTGTAAAAACAGTGACAGAAAAAATCGTCAGATCAAAATAAAAACAGTGTAAAACTCAGAAAAGCTTTGAAAAAACAAAAGAAGATGCTTTTTGGTATACGGGCAGCAGCTCACACAAATGTGCAGCTCATGTGAGTCGAACTTGGTCTTTAAGGTGCTACGTGAATATAAAAAAAAGACTTCAAGATATTAAAATGATAAATTACAATTCTGCACATGAAATGAGCTGAAAGAGAAAGTTGTGCATGCATATCGAAACTGAAGCCAGAATTTGGTAAAAGTGGACAAAAATCGAAATGTGAAGTTTAAAGTTGTTGTGAAGATTTTTAAAAAGTACAAAAATACTTGCATTTATAAAAACAGCATTAATTTACAGAGAGGTACAAGCAAATTGGATTTGTTACCTTTAAATGTACAACAACGGCTGTTAAAACACTGGAGTATGTGGCGTGGGGAGGGGACGCAGCGGTGACTCGTGACATGCTGTAAGCAGGATGAGTTGTGTTGTGACTGCTATGTAAATATCTCATTAGTTTGGGTTAATAATATTCCCGTGCTCTCGGTTGCTACATAAAGAAGACAAGATCTAAGTGCTAAAATTTCTTCGTCCCCTGTAAGTCCAGAGCTGATGAGCCTATTAAATGTCAGCCTGCAAAATTATGCAAGAGGCTAAAAGCGTTTAAGTCGAACATAAATACCAGCGCACCCCGAGGATTCGATTCGGAATTATTTATGTCCCTCCGATCGGGACGGAGAGGAAACAAAGGAATAATTAGTCCGGCGTGTTGCTCGCCGCCCGTCTCGCGCGCCCTCGTGCCCACCGAATGCGAGACGCTCGCCCATTCCCCCTCAAACTTGATGGTTGTTGAACTTATTTTTAGTGTCATTTGATAAGCTTCCCTGCTTGCACAGAGACATCCCACTGACCCAGCCACTGGTCATTGTCTATACCGCTTCCCGTCAAAGCCGGCACGCTTTGTCAGGTTTCGACTCGAATATCCATTTTGCGTCTGAAGTACGGTATCCAAAGTGACTGGATCATTCGAGCCTTTTTCTTCAGCTGCTGCCCCCTTTCCTCCCCCACAGTGTTTCCGCTCACACTAACATCATTTGGGATTGGCGTCGTGACAGCGCGCTTGATAAATCCACAATATATATAAGTACATATCCCTTGCTTTTCGGGTTGGGGCGGAGGGAGGGGAGGGGGACGAAATAATTTCTGGAAATGAACAATACTTATCCGTCCATCGCATCCGCTGCTTTGGGTTTGCGTTTTGGACGTGGTGCACCGTCACCGTGGCACCGTGTCCTCTTTTTTCCCTGTGAATAACGCGGTAATAGGTCATTCAATGTCAAAAGGCATAAAAAACAGACAGCCAGGTCTTCACAGGCTGCTGCTTGCTGTTGCCTTTAATTATTTTAATTAAACTTTGATATTCCGCTGCTGAGAGAACTAGTGAGTTGCGACGCAGCTCGGGAGCCCTCGGAGAATTGAGACGGAGAGTCGGCGAGCGTCGAGGCAGCTGCATCTATATCTTAAAACTCTTAACTGATAGGCCTGTTTATGGTTTGTGATGTGCTACGCCTTACTGAGCAGGGAGCAGACTGAACTGAAAACAGGGGCAAAAAACACCAAGCGCCATGTCAAGGTCTTAAAGGCATCAATCCCTCAAACCTAGCTGGAGATCAACCCGGTCAGGAGGCTGTCCTGCGGTCGAATAACGCTCTATTAATTTCCTTGTCCCGAGTGCATAATGAAAGGAAGGTGTATTAAAAAAAAACCCCAAAAAACTAAAGGGCAAAGTCTTGGTGCCTTCCAATACCTTGGGGCATCCTGTCTACAATTTGTCATGCGTGTGCACTTCTCAGTGTTAAAATGACAAGATAAGCCAGTCAAAGGGCAGCCGCCAGGCATCCAGCACTGCTGAAGTTGGAGAGGAGTCGTGATGAGACATTGCCAAAAGGCAGTGGACTTCTGCACTTGCGAGGCCCGCTGGGATTATTCCGACTTCCACGCCAAAGGCAAACAGCCCCTTTCTCGTTGTTTTTTTTCTTTTTTTTCTTTTTAAGATAGCTTCCGTCTGTGTCCACGAAATGAGGTTTTTCACAGAAGCTGCAATATGGTCAGAATATGTTAAGCCTTTGGTGCGCATGAAAAGCTAACCGTGTCTGAGTGCTAAGTTCTGGGGCATGCTGCATTCCTGCTTTGGCCTTTTTTTTATTAAAGAAAAAGATTTGGTTTGAGGAAAATGTGGTAAATAACTTAATAAATGAAAATTAGAACACTATCATTCTCCCCTTGTGTGCTTTTTAAAACTGCAGAGAGGAAAAGAACCAGAGGGGGAAACTTTGTGCACAAAGTGAAGCAGAGCGAACAGATAGTGGTTTTAGCTGCAGGGCTACACGTCTTTGAGAACAACCTGAAATTCTTCTCTTGTCCACAGCAATCAGCACATGTTGGTTTTCACACAGTAGTTCTTCTTCTTCTTCTGTTTTACTGATGCTGCACACGGCTGAAATGAACACACCGGCCCTGAAAATGACACACAAAAGTATTAAAACTTTTGTAATAAACTTCCACTTTACTGCATTTTTTCAAGCAAATTACATTTTTCTCTTAATTTTTTAAGATTAAATAAAATGATTTGCATTTGATGCAAATTTGATGGAATTTGCATAATCTGAAAACCTGTATTCCTGTGGGTGATATTTTCTCTATATATTATATATTCTTTTAAAAAAGTATAATTCAGACAGCAAAATAAAAAAATAAATATTTATTGTGATTATATTATAAAATACTGATATAGGTCTCCCAAAAAGATCCCCTTCCCCACCCACAAAAAAAAAAAAATCAAAAAACAAGCTGAAGAAGATTTTCATAAACACAGCACACAGAGAACACACACAAAGCGTGTGTAAACACACACAAAGCGTGTGTAAACACACCGGGATGGATATTCAGAATAAATCAAAGGAAACAAATCTAAACTGAGATCTTTGTTTCAGTTTCAATCAAACGAAGAATCAACTGGTGACCCTGCAGCAGTGCTTTAAAAAAAAAAAAAAAGTATGCTCGCCCCTCAAAATAAAAGAGATCTCAGTCGTCCCTGTGCATTGTTTTATCTTGTGTGTCTGTGTGTGTTTGTATCTTTGCCTGAGCCTCTCTGTGCGGCAGCGCCCTGCTCACTAACAGTAGGCTGACTGGCACCAAGAGGGAGCTCTCGCACAGCGAATCCCCAGCAGCCCGTCAGCCTCCATCCTCACGTCTCTGCATGCATGAGCCTCCCCTCTCTCTCTCTCTCTCTCACTTTTTGTGTCTGCTTCCTTTAGCCTGATCCCAGCATCATTCAGGTGCTCAGCTATACTTCATTCACTGATGCTAGCTGTGGAATTTGTCTTTGACTCATTGTAAATTATTAGGGGAAGTGACACGTCTCACCAGCAGATAAACAACACAGACGGTTTCCACACTCTTCATAAACCAATAGTTATTTGGGGAGGTTTAAAGTAGCTCCCAGCCCCCCCCCCCCCCCCCCCTTTTTTTTTTCTTTTTTTTTTTTTTCAAACATTCAGACTCCCCACCCCTCTGCAAACATGTCACACTCAAGCAAACACGCTCGTCTGAGACCATGAAGTGATGTATTTCAATGTCTATGCTCAGTTTCATCGCCGCCAGCTAGATCTGTCATTCTTTACAGGTAGGGCATACTTTCCAGGATCAGTCACAGGCAAAACCACAGCAGTGCATTGCTTACATAACTCATTATCCACATGAAACACAGGTACATTCACACTAGAATCAGCCACTCGCCCCTACGTGAAAAAGAAAATGTTGTAAAAACTATATGCCGCATACTATCATTTACTCATGAAAGTGGCTGCTTTGTCATTTTTCCTGCAGAGCATACGTTTGTTTATAACTGTGTTGCATAAAAAATGCAAAAGGGTGTGGAGGACCAGAACTGCCAAACTAAAAAATAACAAATGGTTTGATTTAAAAAGAAAAAAAAAGCCAATAAATGCACTAAAATATATAACATATAATTGTAGGAATTCATATACATATATTTATTTTCCTTTTCACTAAATATTTTATTAACAAATTTATTTCTGTTGGTGCTGGTCAACCACTGGCACACTTTGAGCCTCCGTATTTGCATGCTGAAGCATGACATAGATAAAGAAATCAAAAAATGAAAATACAGAAATAAATAGGTTTGAATTAATAATGAATTAAAAATAATAAATTAAATTAAATGAACAGAGAAAATAACTATTACGAAGATGAATAAATACAGAAGGAAATTAAAAATAATATTTAATTTATTATGCATTTTATAAATTAATTAATGTCTACATTTTTTTTTTTAATTATATTTTTTTAGCAGCTTTGGTCTTCCATAAACTGGAACTCTTTCATCAGTAAATCATGGTATGAGACATTTAAGTCTCATAAGACATAAAATACACGTGAAACTAAAACATTTACTGCAAGTTTGTTCTGTTGTTTCTATTCCATATGGGCCCTGCTTCTTCCCTCAAGCTACAACCAAAAAGTCTCATAAATATGGATGCTTTCACTGACGACTAATTACTTCCTGCATGTTGAAACTAGAAATTAGCCTAAAATAGCATCATTTACTGAAATCCCATTTCAGGAATGAGCAACAAGTGAGGTGCTAAATACTAAATACTGCCTTCTGCTTCTTTCACTGAATTCCAAATGGAAATAGAAAAAAACCCAAAGGCACTCAGTCACTGGCAAATGTTTATTTTTATTAAGTAAGTACTGTTTTATATGTATTTTATTTTGACTTTGAACATGCTACTTCCCCGAGCTTCAGTTTCTCTCTTTTTAATGTTCAATAAAGTGCTGAAGGTACTAAAAAACTGGCAAACATGACTACTTTCAAATCGAAAGATGAGCCTAGTCTCTACCTAACCTATAACAGTCCACGGTCCCCTTTATGGCATCCCAAACCTCTCAGCAATTTTAGTATTCATGCCTCAGAGCTTAATTAAAACAACTAATCTATCAATCCAGGGAATATCAGCAACACAAAATAATAAAACCGCTTTAAAGGTCCATTATAACTTCAAACACGAATCTACCAAATGTTTAAAATTCTTATTAGCTTTGGAGATGGGCTTCTGAGGTGGAGGCTGCCGCATATGTGCCACCTGTTCTGAGGCAGGACACAAGAGTCCCAGGTTAATGCTCCTAATAGCTCGTCTCCCCAAACGCCATCCATCTATCTGGATGAATGAGATGAGCATGTGTAGCAGCCTGTACCTGCTGGCTAGAGTGCTGCCTTCAGCCCTGCCTTCAGTACAAAAGTACTCCCCCCTACTACTCTCATTGAAGGAAGATGGATTTTAACTTTGAATTTTCTCTCATCCTCCCTTGACCTCTGGATGGATGGATGGATAGATGAAAGCACTCCTCCTCATCTCTTTGTGACTGCGTTTTTTTTTTGGTGTGTTTTTTTTTGCCTTAGTGCGATCTACTTCCCCCCCCCCATCAACATGTAACTGAATGCATCTCAACATTCCCCCTGTAATGCGCGAATGAGCACAGTGGCCGCAGGGAGCCAAAGCTTCGGGGACAGTCTTAACCAGAGCCCCCGAAGACTGTGCTGATTAGTCGGGTCTGCAAAGCCCTTGTCACAGGAGGAGCACTGTGTCAGACTAGCAGAGCGCAGCATAATCAATTTACATGTTTATGTACAAACACACATGCAAATTATATCATCTTGAATTATAGCAATATCTTTTTTTTTCTAAGAAAACGAGGCCTGAAATAACAATCATTAAAATGATAAACTGTGACCTCGGGATGCCCTGTCGTTACATTAGCCTAAACACACACAATCCTCCACCACATAAAGATTTAACTCCTCCCACTCTGGCTAATGTGGTTAGAGGACAAACACACACTCACAGCGTCAAACAAACGCACATTTATATTGATTTGGGTAAATGTCATAACCGCCATCCACTGCGTTTGTCTTTTATGTCAATTTAAGCAACGTAATAAGCTCATAAATTATGAAGTTATATGTACATATATATATATATATAAATATATAGCCCACTTGGCAATTAACAGAGACTCAGAATCTCACTGAGTGCGTCGTGTCTTTAAGGCAGAGAAATACGCATCTATATCTATTAATATCAGAGAGATGTTTTCAGGGAAAAAAAGACAACTCCACTGGCTTACACAAAATGATGTAACATGCATGGATGAATAATTGAAGGACCACAGGCAAGTGGATTGAATGTTAATGTGGCACAAGCGTAAAGCCCGCCCCCTCTGTCCTGAGCCTCCATCCTCACTGGGCTGTGCAGTTGCTGCTCAGAGAGAGATCTAGATTCGAAGCTCTCTGGGATTGTGCCTTCTCTTTATAGCAACACTGGAGGAGAACCTACAGTATATGTTCACTGAGTCCCAAATGAATTGTGTGAGTGCAGACCAATGAGGCATAAACAAGCCACTCTAACATCCTAATTAAGCCTTCTTAGAAGTCCAACCTATGGATGGCTGGACCGCAAACATCTCAGCATGTGCGACCTCCTCTCGCCCCAAAATTAAAGCAACACTCAATCTTAAAACCTGTAGTTGCTCTCTCTGCTAGTCTATCGTGTAACCTTTACTTCCCCTCTCTCCCCCCCTTGTTCTGTAACCTTGGTTTGAGAGTCCACATGACTAACACCAGCTGTGGTGCAGTTCAGTCTGCTCCTGCCACACTTCATAAACAAATGGCCACGGAGAGCGCTTTCATCCAGCCATCGCACAATCAAGGTCAGTGAGGAAGCATTAAGAATCTCACGCACTTCAACACCTTCTCATGGCCGGTGGGATGTTTGGATTGCCTTCAAGCAGCAATGGACCGTTAACATACTGCTGATGGCTTAAAGAAAAGCCTCTCTAATGTTTGTGTCTTAAGTACTTTAGATACATTTTACCATTAATAAGATTGCTTGGCTAATTGCATTGCAAGACCAGGAGCACCGCTGTTTAAAGTGGTGAGCAAAGCACTTGGATCTTTTACTTAATTAAATATAGTATGTGAGCAATTTAAAAAAAACTTCACCATAAAAGAAAGTAGCGCTTAAATCAAACTTTTGAAATACACCATAAATGTGTGTTTACCTTTCACATTATTATTTGATAGTGAAGCACAAACATTTTCATTCGGTTGTAGCTGGCTAATTTGAAATATTTTGTGTAAGGTTTCTAAACCTTAGTTTTTAAGACTGGGTCACTCAAAAGAAACATAGTAAAATTAAAGGTTTGTGATTAAATACATCAATTATACCCATTTCCAACCCCCTATTTTCATTCATGTACTGCAGTGGGATAGCTTTATTCTACAGTTTATTGATTGAGTCACATGAT
The DNA here is from genome assembly GCA_015106755.1 of Etia nguti. NCBI lineage: Eukaryota > Metazoa > Chordata > Actinopteri > Cichliformes > Cichlidae > Etia > Etia nguti. The sequence continues at coordinate 12,907 of VUQG01011804.1, forward strand.
TCATAGCCTTGACGTATAATCCACCGTGTGAAAAATGCCCATTTGACTGCCTTTCACATCCCATTCAAGTCAGTTTTCTTCTATTTGGATGTCCCTTGCAAACAGAAGGTTTGGGAAGTGGGGCTTCCTTTAGTCACAGTCAGATCTGTGTGCCTCATATGAGCGTATTAGGGATATCTACTCTTAATAATAATAATAATAATAATGTATACTTTATTGATCCCCGTGGGGAAATTCCTCTCTGCGTTTAACCCATTCACTCAGTGAAGCAGTGGGCAGCCACCAGTGCAGCGCCCGGGGAGCAGTGTGTGGGGGCGGTACCTTGCTCAGGGGTACCTCAGGGTAGCCGTTCAGTGGATTCGAACCCCCGACCTTCCGATCACGGGGCAACCGCTTTTACCTACTGAGCTATCCCTGCCCCTTTACTGACATAATGCAAAACTAAGAGTACCAAATTTTGAATCTGAAGCCTGAGCCTTTGGCTCAAGGTGACTACTTGTACATACACCTTCCATTACTGGCTGTTATTTTAACAGTATATACAGTTATATAAAAAGTTACATTTCAAAGGAATCTCTGCAATCCAGTGAAAAACTAAGTACACCCTTCCTGCCTCCACAGGAATTAATAGGGTTCTGTAAATCGCAGACAGGTGCTGCTAATTAAAGCACTTGATTAATTGATCATTAGCAAGTGTGAGGAGTACTATGAAAGCAGAAGTTTTAACTGTTGCCTGGTCTGGAGCATTCAGGTGTGTGTTAACACACAGTCTTCCAAGGAGTGGACATCCCAGATAAAATTCACCCCAAGGTCAGACCGTGCAGTTCTCAGAGAAAAACAAGAGACCTAAGATCTACATCTCAGCATGTTAAATGTTAAATTTCATGACAAGACAAAACAAGGGTGGCTTGTTTGGAAGGGTTGCTGGAAGAAATCCTCTTAGTCGTATTATTAGCCATAATGGTGGAAATCAAGCACCTCATATCAGATGTGAAGCACGGTGGTGGAAGGGTAATAATTTGGGCTTTTTTTTGCAACCACTGGGGCCATGGTGGACTCAGTCATTGAGTCCACCATGAGCTCCTCTGTACACATAGTCATACAGAAAACCATTGCTTCATTATTGCTTTTTAAGTTAGCACTACAAGCTACTGAATCATGGGGTGTACTTAGTTTTCCAGAAGACTGCATAGAGTCTTTTATTGTCATTCCAATACATGAGGCAGGACAAGAGGGAACAAAACGTAATGAGGTCCCAGTTAAACAGCATTAGAACAACCACAACGACTAAATCAGTATTACAATTAAATAAATTGAGCTAAATTTTATATGTAAAAATATTTATTCATTTTCCACACTTTAATTTCAAACATTTATTCAAATAAAACTTTATAGTTTTATAGAAAAACTTTATAGAGGTATCGCAATTTTGATGGAAGTAGTAACAACTCATATGCGCCTGTGGCCAAGCAGACCTTAAAAAAATAGAAAAACTTTTATAGAGCTGTGTATCTACTGTACATTAAAAGTAGCATAAAATAAGATTACTCAAGCAAACAAGAGTCTACAAAATTAAAGCTATAGCTGGTTCGATCCCAGGAGGAGACACAAATCCCTGTGGGGTTGTGTCAGGAAGGGCATCCGGCGTAAAAATCTGCCAAATCCGACATGCGGCGCTACCCGCTGAGGTGACCCTTGAGAACAAGGGAGCAGCCGAAAGTAGCTCTCTACTGGGGTAAATTTATTTACAGTAGATGCTCTGAAAAACTGACTGGTTCATTAATGTAGGGCATCAAATATCAGTTGTGCAGACGGCAGCTCTTCTCCGTTCATCGGGAGCACAAAGAATTCCCTTTGATGTTAACACTGACTCCGTTACCATTTGACGGATATATAAAATATTCACATTAACTTCAGAGGTTCGATGTTTGGCTGAAGCCATTTGCCAGTGACATGTTTTTCAGTTCTTAGGTAAATAAATTCATGCGGGGTAGCATGAGTAATGCAGGTGAAGATGAGTGATGAGCACGAGCACATGTTTAAATGCACAGACTGTGATGAAACACCGGGCTAGACTTCTGATAGACTGTTGAGGTATGTTGGGGTTTTTTTTCAAGCTTCTAAATTTAGCAGCCAATTAGAGTGTGGCTAAATCACTCATTAAAATTTGCAATTTGCAATTTTACACAAAATAAACAAAACCATGAGAGTCTCAAGTGGAATTAGATTACATATCAGCAGAAGGCTCACTAAAAGGTCAACACTTTTAAAGCTTCAATTACAGTCAAATCGTTTATTTGCTTCCAGTTCTCTAGTGTTCACGGGCTGTAAGTTGCCAGTCATTCTTATTTGAGTGAAATAAATTAAATCCAGGAAACAGCACAATGCAGTCTGCTAACAAAGGCGGATCCTGTTGACCACACGCTGGCCCGAGCGACAAACTCGCAGTTTAGTCTCTTAGTGGATTTCACAACTCATTTAAAGAGGTGTGAACACAAAAAGCTGAAAAGGCTAGACGCAATGCACACAACAAATTACACAGGAAGTTATTCTCCTCTGCGGCTTGCTGTGTTTCAGGCTATAATTCTGAACAATGTGGAGACTTTTGATATGATAAAAAAAGGAACATTTCTTCTCAAAGGATACTTTGATGGTCGTTTGTAACTCCATGGTCCCAGAAAGCTCGGGGCCAAAAAAAACAAAAACAGTAGACAAAGCAGCTGGTGGCATAGTGTAGCTCTAAAAGCAAACTTATGATAAATAAAGGAACTTATTGGTTAAGGGAGGCCTATTTCTATGACCCTTAAGAGACACAAGAGGTCCTTCAAATGTCAACAGTTGCATGGTGCACACGTGCACGTCCGCACTGCGGCTGTGCAGCCCAGATAAGAAAACAGTTACCATCTGTGTTGTAATGGAGCTCTAGTTTGAAATCACGTGTCAAATTGATGAAACACTTGTGAATGAGGAATAATTGGTGTGACGAGTACATCAGAATTTGTCCGCCGTCCTCTGCCATTTTTTTTTAAAGGTGTGTGTCATATTATGCATCTGCACACTGTCGCCCATTTGTCACAGAATCAAAGTGAGGTTAAAACTGCCTAATTGGACTGCAGAGGAAATCGAGTGTGTCGCGTTTGCCTAAAGCTGGACCAAATCAAGGATTTCTCTGTGACACTGTTGCAAACAATCGAAATCGGCCGTCCAACGGCTGAAAACGCTCTGCTTGTTTCACACTGTACTCATTTGTTAGCCTTAAATTGTTTCACAAAAGCAGGTCCAATTCCTAAACAGAATGCAAACCCAATTATTTTAAGAGACAGGGGGACGGTGAGCAAGGCTGGTGGATCCTTATAGATGAGTGGAAATATTTTGGCTTCTAGTGCCTAAGTTGGCTGGCAAAGAAAGCGGTTATTTTTAGCAGCATGTTTATGTAAGTGACTAACATGTTGTGGAATAATGAGGAGGCTCTCTGGGCCCTCGGTGGAGCTGCAGAGACGAGACTCTCAGAGCGGCAGAGGGTGATTGAAGGCAGCTAATGAGCAGGAGGGAAGAAAGAACACGGGGCAGAAATGACTTGGATAGTGAAGGAATAAAAATACAAAGGAAATAAGACAATTACCAATGGGAGGTCTCTGAAAGGCAGGAGTGAGAAGACAAGCAAACAGAGATGAAAATGGTGCTGAAAAATGTCATTGCAATAAGGCAAATAATTATCATGGTCAGGGGAGAAAAAAAAAAAGTACACTGGCATGAGAAAGCACTGTTTGATTTGACTGGCTGAAATTTTACGCTAAAAGCCAAAGAAAAAAAAAAGAAAAAGAGTAGAGTACCAGTGAGCATCTCACTGCTGTGATTTATGAGCTCATTACTGCTTTCCAGCTAACACCCAAATTGTTTTATCTCCTCACTCATCAAAGCATTACGGCGAAATTTTCTACATTTGGTTTCGTAGTTAGCGCTCATTTTTATTTCTGTAGCAGCGTGTTGAGCTCTGGTGCTATTTCAGGTGCAGGTCTATGACACAATAGACTTAAACGCAGTGACTCACCAAAAACACTGACAAACAAAACTACCCTCCTCTACCTAGATTCTAAAATCACCTCTCATTTTTCTTCAATAGCATATCCTTCACATCCTTTCATTTGCAGCCAATTTTCTCTCTCTCTCACACACACACACACACATACACACAGAACAAGCGCTCTAGTACATTGTCTGGTACCTCTTCTCAGGGGGCGGTTCCTGATTGGCTGGTGGCGGTGGTGCTGCCTGCGCTGTTTCCTGCAGGTCAGGGATATTGGCAAAGTCATCTTGCTCTGCCACACCAATGGCCAAAGCCAGGACCACCAGCTTTCCTTCACTGGCTCCCCATAAAAAAATAAAATAAAATAAAATAGATAGAAACAGAGGTAGAGAGACAGAGAGGCAAGGAAAAAGAGAACAGATGCAAAAGGTTCGAGCATAAAGAAAGGTGAGGTGCAGGGAGAGAGAGGAAAAAGGAGAGGCCATTTTAGGTGACAGCGAGGGCTGAAAATTCAGAGGCAGAGAAAACAACAACAGATCATACGAGAGCAAACAGCAGAAGAGGTAACGGAGAAAATGGTCATAAAAGAGGAACTCTGCAACTCCACATAAAACCCCACAAAGTAAGCACACAGTCCAGGGAAGGATATTAAGAGGACACCTTAAAGTGAAAGGCCAAACTGATAAAAATCTAATGATTTCAACGGGAGCGGGTACAGGCCATCGAACAACAAATACATCAGGAAACTCTAGGTAATGATTGTTAATGGATGTGATATTCAGAAGTTTGCGCGTCAGCTTCCACGCATGTATAAGGTGTCTGCAGGTGCGCACACACACACATCACGCAGGCAAAAAACACTATCCTTACACACACACAGTCATTTATCTAGTGATTTAACCTGCCTCCTGCTTTCCCTCCACATTCACCTTTCCCACTGAACATGCTACACGTCTTCTCCAGAGTTAAGAATTAATTAAGCCTGATTAAGAAGATCTGGACTAATTGTTTCTATTTGAGCGATACAGTATCTTGAGGTGCACGGTGTGTGTCGTTTTCTGGGTCATGGCTCTCTCACTCTCCGCACTCTTCTCATTTCATCATCTCTACTACGCTACAGTTTCCCACC
>VUQG01011804.1:24753-50205 GCA_015106755.1 Etia nguti
TTTTAAATAAAGGGGGGGGCAGGGTGGGGGTGGGGGGCTGGCAGCGTGTGGTGCATTATTTCAGTTAGTGTGCGAAAATGAGACTATTTCTGTGCACAAAGCTGTACCGTGCAGCCGTCCTGCATGTGTCAGCTGGAGGCCTGAGTCAGTGTGATACAGCTCGAGGAACTATTGTTATCTTCTCATGATGAGGTTTATATTCCCTAGCGCTCACACCTTGCTCTGTGCCCACACGCTTACATCACACTGTCATCGAAGCTGCACCTTCCTCCCCTGCTGAACTTGACCTCGCTCTCCCTGTTTCTATTTTGAATGGATTCATTCAAGGCGCAAACTTGTAAGAATAAATGTCGTGCCGTGGAAAGGTGTTTTTTCTGCTGCACGGCGACTGAAATGTTTGCTTTTTGGGCTCGGGTTCCGAACTCACTTGCTGGGTCTCAGTCCTCCAGACTGCATGTGGCCCTGGACGGTCTGCCACCTCCCGGCCTTCACTCCCTCTGTCACCATGCTCTTCACGCTGTCACTGCGATAAGGACCCCCCCCAGTATCCCCATGGCCAGTTGCCGCCCCCTTCTGACCCCCTGACACTGCCCCACTAAGAGAAAGAGACAGGGTGCAAAGGGATCCCACGGCAGACAGAGGGTATAGAGGGAGGAGAATAACGACAGGCAGAGGAGAAAAAGACCAAAGAGTGTGAGAGAGAGACACAGACACACAAACACGCACGCACACACGAACAGACACACACGCGCACACACACACACACACACACACACACACAGGGAAATAGATTGAGCAACCACATGGCTGAGGAGGTGAGACAGATCAGTAGACTGTGTGAAGGGGCAGGCCTATTTTCCAGGCCAAGTGAGAGGCAGGTGGATAAAAAAGGTTTGGAACCTATTGAGGAGAAAAGCAGGGAATGGGGCAAGGAGAACAGGATGAAGGAGGAGGACGAGGGGGAGGAGGAGAGGGATTTACTGGGAGCCTGTGCAGGATGGAAAACCAGCAAAAAGTCCCTCCTTTGGGCCTGGAGGACCAAAACTATAACTGGCGGCAACAGTGTGCAGACACTGGTCATTGAGTTGAGATGTGCTACTTTATATGGCATTATACTCATTGCAGCAGCTTAGAGGACGATTTCTGTTTGTGTGTTTCATCCGAAGCCGTTAAGTGCATTTGGTCCTGATCTCAGTGTCTAATATTTCACGTTGTATTTTTCACTTAGAGTATGTAACATTACTCAGAAATTAGTGAAATTCTTGAAACTCCACAGTCGAAATTACCGGGAGGGCAATCAGATGACAATGGCTACAGATACAATGATTAATCAGTGTGTTCATAGTAAGGCATGTCATGCCTACAGTGAAAGCAATAGCGATCAAAAATAAAGAACATTAGTGCCCTCTGGTGACATGACTACATTTCATTAATATGCAAGGTCCTCCTGCTCTTAAAGACAAAATATATGAGGTAATGAAAACACAGTCCACGTGGGTACAGGAGGTGCGAAACTTGCACCGTGCCCGTTTAAAGGTCACCTTTCACATGAAACTCTGACCAATTGACCTGACAGCGCTGGTGGATAAGTCATCAATCACAACAACAACATAGATGACACTGCTGGAGCAACGGTCAACACAGGAGACATGAGCCTCATTTATCGAACTGAGCACAAGGGGGACGCCTTTACTTTTCATTAACAGGAGGAAAACATCAATAAGTGGGGTTATGAATCAGAGTATTCACAGATGTATAAAGCTTTTAGACATCAATCCTGTTTCTGACTGAACTACAGTGAAAGCTTAAGTGACTCAGAAAAGAAGTAAAGCCGCATATTATTTGGCCGTTTTTTAAAGCCACCAGATAGATAAAATATTGAGTCTAATTAAAATCACTACCTAAACTTGACTTCATAAATTTGAAAAATATCAACAGACTACAGCCACTTTTCTAAGATATTATGGTGGCTGTAGACTGCTCCTGACATAAAATGTATAGCTTTTATTTTTTTAAATGATAGAATTGAACTTCAAATCCAATAAATCCTTAAACACTGAGAGTGATACGGCTGGATAGGAAACCTGTTTGATAAATGAAGCTCAGTGTCATTACAGAGATTGAAAGCTGCTGATCTCAAGAGAGTCTCAAACAGGAAATGACTTCCCGGCTGTCTGTTGACTTTAGAGGCATATTATTGGTTAATGTCAAAAGGTCATCCCACCTCTCCTTGGGAGAAATAAGTTCATAATTTATTATTTTTTTAATCGAGTGTTTGTTTTTTATTTTAAACTGGCTCACACACTATTGAAAACAGCTTATTTAACCATTACTGAAGTCAAAAGTTCATCTGTTTATGTTCCATTAAAGCAGGTCCAGCTGAAAAGACATCTATAAGGGCAATCAAGAAAAACCTTTAAAACATCTTTTGGGCTGAATTGAATTTGCGCTATATACTGTAAATAAAATTGAAATGAACTGAAGGTGAACTTCTAAACAAACGAAGATGAGGGTCTATTGTGTGGCAATTTGAGATCAGCAGCCATCATCTTAAGGCATTTTTCAGACAGAAATGCATATAGCCATTGTTCATAAACACATTGCTGCCTCCTTTCTCCAGGCATTTTTAAACACACACTCCTCAATGGCTAGGTCTGCTAAAGATGACCAGTTATTAAACACTTTATCAGACATATGCCTGGTAGCAGGGTGTCTAAACTGTGAGCTCTCTCAGTGCCCAGAGGGGCATGGCCTTGCCAATGCTTTATTGGAATCAAGTGCCTAGTGGATGGAAAAATAAATAAATAAAAAAGAACTTTCATTGCAGTAAGGAAAAGCAGTGTTACCGTGACTTCGAAAAAGATAAACAACAGAGGCACTTCAAGTTTTTCAGTGTTAGTAGCAGTACATGTTAGATTTTATACTGATGGGAATCAGAAAGAAGCCACAGATGGATGTAAACGACAGGCGAACACTGGCACCACACTGCAACCGGGTGTAACGGTCAACCCTCCACCACCAAGGCAACAACAACAGCAACCAGCAGTTTTTAGTGAACACAAGGAAAAGGAGACGGAGATTACAGAGAAGGTGATTAAAGTATACACATCTCTTTTCTTTTTCTTTTTCTTTTTTTTTGCTAAGGGGAACTACGAGGGTTGTCCGTCTCCATGGTTACACTCCATGGGAGAGAGGTTAGAGGTCAGGAGTTAGTGTTTAGCGGCAGGGCTGTAGGGAGTAGGGGGGCATCTGAACATGCGCCTCTGTGTTCATTTAAAGGTGACAAGATGTGAGGAGAAGCAGCAGAAATTAGCCTGCGGGGTTTACGCCGCTGTGCTGCAGTCGGAGTCGAACGGCCATTGTGGGATGCTGTAATGTGCATGTATGGCATTTCCCTCACTCACATTTCCCAGGCAGATTATGAGTAATCATTACTAACCCTTTGTGCCCTCGGGTGTGCTAGCATTGGATGGATTACTATCGATGGTGGAAATTAGATTAAACAACAACAGCAACAAAACAAAACAGGTCTTAAAATGTGCAGCCTGTATTTTATGCGACACTGTGACATTTATGGATTATGGCTTTTTTTAAAAAGGCCTTTGGCTAAACATCCCCAGTTATTCATAAGAAAAAGTGGGCCTAAGGAACAGAGACATAATGGAGATTACAAAAGTAGGTGAATTTAATAAGCTGTCATGCATGATAACAGCCACATCGAGCAGTTCTATTTGATGAGTGACTAGCAGTGGTGACTACACAACTAGGAAACAGGGACGGTGGAAGGGTGGAGGGAAAGGAAAGAAAAGCAAAGGAAAGGAAAGGAAAGGAAAGGAAAGGAAAGGAAAGGAAACTGGAGTGGCACTGCCCCTGCCTCATTACAGCCCTGCTCAGGGGAAAGTCTCTTACCAGCTTTGGACCAAGACTCACTTGAGCGTGAGGCGCGGATCTCCATATGGGGCATAGGGAGAAATGTTTAGTACGAACTCCTTGGGCGGATAGGAGCTCCACCTCTGCTGCACTGTGCTGCTGTCATTGTTATTCCAAAAGTCTCTGTCTAGATCACTGTGGCCAGAGAGAGAGACAGGTCAGAGCAACACAACTATGGACAGCCTTGGCACCAACCAACCATTCCCAACAGCCGCTCCTCGTTTTGGAGACGATGCAAGGCTCGGTTTGAAGAAGAGGGTTGTTCTTAGAGCTGCGTCAAATGGGAGTTTGAAACAAAACAAGTCCAGATTCATTTCTATCTTTCTATCTGAAGTAAACAAGCCACCATAGTGGTGTGACTGAAAAATAAAAAGTAAATAAATAAATAATAATTTTTAAAAAAACAGCAGCCTGGAGGAAAAAGGCATTCACCGAAAGCTTTTCATAGCAATGTACTGTAGCAAAGACACAGAGACAGAAAAAAAGGAGATAGAGCAAGAGAAGAATTATACTCTGATGAATACATACAGCATGTGATTACATTCTGTTCATTAAGCATGGTACCACTGATGAGAGACATTTGAGTAAACGTTAAGAAGTCTGGCCCCCGTCCTTCGCGTGAGCAGTGAGAAAGCGTGAACACATGAGACAGAAGGCAGAGAGGTAAATTGCAGACAGTCATAGAAGGGAAGAAAAAGGTGAGCAGAATCACTGATGTCATACAAATCACACAGCAGTGGTCAGAGCTGTAGCGCGGGGACAGAGCGGGAGAGAAAGGCGATACACAAAGAGAAGGAGTTCAAAGCTGAAATGATCAACAGAGCACAGCGATGCTGCTGGAGCCAGTGAGAGAGAAAATGCAAGAAATTAAGAGTTTAAAACAACCCAAGTCAGAATACATTCACAGAAGCTCGTCTTTAGTGCTCAAAACCGTTCAAACGGAAAATAAAAACACAGCGCGCACACGATAAAATAAGCTGGAGCAAAATCAGGCTACAGGAGAAAAGTAGTGATGAGCAGGTTAACAGAGGCATTTTGTAGTATAAAGTGGAATACTCTGAATTATGAATCTGACATTTTCTGGTACTGACCTATGGCCTTGTTTTATCAAGAACAGAAAATACCTTAATACTAGTTTGAGCCCTGCAAGAAATGTTAGAAAAAAACATCCTCCTGAGCATTTCACTGTAAATCCTCGAGTCCCCCCTTGTTTTACTTGACCCTGAACCATCTTAAGTGATGCAGATGTGCGGCACTTAAAGGAGACCTGTCTTACATCCAATAAGATAAGTGCAGGAGCAGACTCGTCCAGCCAAAAGCTTCACAGGTAAGATAATGCAGATTTAATCTTTACTGATTAAATCACTAACCTTTCATTTAATGTCTCCAGAACATGCTCTTGTAGAGATTGCCCTCTTCAGGATAGAACAACGTGGGCTCTTTTTCTTTTTTTGTGTAGTGTACATCGAGGGACTTGAAGCTGAACCAAATGGACTTCATTATCATCAGATTTTTCTACCCATACCAGTTACCAGGCACTTACTTGATGGCTTTCTTCTCCCCTCGCCCACGTGCCGAGTCTGGAGTGTCTGCTGTTTCCACTCCTGGCTTATTCCTCTTCCCCTTGAGCCAAGAGCAGGGGGATGACAGAAAAATAATAAAAACCAAAGGTTAGCTTAGATTTCTCCTTTTGAAGCCGTGTTTTTTTTCTGTCCTAAAATGAAATGTAAATGCCTCTCCTGTTATCTCAGGAACACTGTGTCATCAGTCCTTTACCTCACGGTCTCCTGATTACACTAATCAAAGTCAAATCAAATCTGCAGTGAAGAGCCATTTCTGACTATGACTATGAGACTAGAGTGTCTGTTGTTTCCACTCCTGGTTTATTCGTCTCCCCCTTGAGCCAAGCAGAGGGAGGGGATGACAGAAAGCAGAGAAACAAAAGGTTAGCTTAGATTTGTCCTTTGAAGCTGTGGTTTTGCTGTACTAATTTCAAGTATGAATGCCTCTCCTGTTATCTCAGGAACATCGTGCCATTGGTCCTTTACTTCTTGGTCTACTGATTACACTAATCAAAGTCAAATCAAATCTGCAGTGAAGAACCATTTCTGACTATGATTATCATTCGCACCACCCTAAAAATTTACATGGCAATTGCCTCTTTAAGGTAATCTGCTGGGTGTTGCAGAGAAGCCTCTTGAAAGTCCTGCAAAAGCCTTATTTCAAATAGCTAGCACATGACCTGCAGTAACCATGGAAATAATGGCAGCTTCAAAAAGTAAGGTCAGCTGTGGGCATTCTTCTGGAAAAGCTCATTACAGTTAAAGGTGTTTCACATATGTAATACTGAAGGTAAACTCTACTGACACTTTGCTGAAAGTGGAATAAGGGGGGAAGATCAGCCTGAAATGTCCCTACCCCACAAAATACGGTGAATGCAACTCTGAAAGTGATGCTCTAATACACATTGAGGATAGGATGGATAGCATTCTCCATCCCAGGAAATACATTTTGCACAAACTTTGCAACACCTCTTGTTACATTTCGCTCTAGTAGCCATGAAAAGCCAGAATCTGGTAGCCCGGGTTTTGGACTCAGACTAGGTCCAAGTATTCATATCTCAAAATGTAACTTATGAAGAAATTTCTCATCAGTCTAACATTTATTTAAATTTCTCCACAGCAAACATTCACAAAGCATACAAATAAAACTCCCACAGAAATGTCTAAAACTCTGAAATATGAAAACACCTAAAATTAGATACTTAAAGTTGAAGGAAATGTATTCTTTAAAATACACTCACAGTTTATAATTTACATCTGCCCAGCTAATTACATAGCAGCAACTCGGTCCATCTAGGCATGTAAAGTTGATGTCCTGCTGAAGGTCACACTAAGCATTAGAATGAGGAAGAAAGGTGACTGACGTGACTTCAAACGTGACATAGTTGTTGGTTTCAGATGGGCTGGTCTGAGCATTTCAGAAACTGATGATCTACTGGGATTTTCCCAGACAGCCATCTCCAGGGTTTACAGATAATCTCCCAAAAAAGAGAAAATATTCAGTGAGCAGCAGATCTCTGGGTGAAAATGTCTTGTTGACGTCAGAGGTCAGAGGAGAATGGCCAGACTGCTTCGAGCTTATAGGAAGGCAACAATAGCTAAAATAATCACTTGTTACAAAGGTTTGCAGAAGACCATCTCTGAAATGATAGCACATTGAACCTTGAAGCAGGTTGGCTACAGCAGCAGCAGACCACACTGGGCACCAACGACTACAAAAAAAACTAGAAGACCAGAAAATCGTTGTCTGGTCTTATGAGTTTCCATTTGTGCTGCAACAGTTCAGATGGCAGGGTTAGAATTTGGTGTAAACAGCATGAAAGCATGGATCAGTCCAGCCTTGTAACAACATTTCAAGCTGGTGATGGTCTGTTGGTTTGGAGGATATTTTCTTGGCAGAACCTTGGATCCATTAGTAGAAACTGAGCATCTTCTGAATGCCATAGCCTACCTGAGTATTGCTACTGACCATGTCCATCACTTTATGACTACAGTGGGCCCATCTTCTGAAGATAGCAGACTATGTCAAAGAGCTCAGATCTTCTCAAACTGGTTTCTTGAACGTGACAGTGTGTACACTGTACTCAAATCAGTCCATAGTCACCAGATCACAATCCAATCCGTAATGGAAGATTAGCATCATGGGTATGCATTCCACAAATCCATGTGATGTTATCATGGCAACATGGGCCAGAATATCTGAGGAATGTTTCCAGCAACTTTTAACTCTATGCCATGAAGAAATAAGGCAGTTCTGAAGGCAAAAGGGGGTCCTGTACCCAGTACTGCCATGGTAAATTAAATCTAGATCTGAAAGTGGTTGGTGAGTGTATTTTTCCAAGTCATTTTGAAATCACATCTCAGTGTTAACAAAACTAATCATAATTATGATCTTACTAACATGTAGAGAAAACACAAAGGAAAAATCAACCACATATTCTGACTGCCTCTGGACTGACTCACTTCTACATGATCGATGCTCAGACAAAGCGAGTCTATATGGAAATGCAAATGTGTCAGAATCTATATACTGAACCCCAGCAGGCAAACTGACACTGTGGCTTTGGATCCTGTTGAACCAGTTACAAAGCCAGTGTTGACAATAACACTGCTGAGAAAAAATGATAAAGCCCACACAGCTCTACTGATAATATCCATTGCACACAGTGAAACAAAGCCACTCGTCTATTGTATAATCAGCGCTAACCTAAATTGGAAAGGTCCCCAAATAAATAAAGACTGATCTGACAGGATGACTCGCTGAACAGCTGCATACAAGAGGTGTATGTAGCTGTTATTATAGACACAGAACTGCACTGAGCACATGTCTTCAGCCTATTTATGAACTTTTAAAGCACATGTTTGATATGACATGCTGGCTAGAGACCTAAAACCAGCGATTATAATTTCTTACACCATTCCCTATACAAATACTTGCACATAGGCAAACACAGTATTCTTGAACGATCATTTCTGGGAAGGCAGAACTGTCTGTATTTCTGTGAAGCGAGGACAAACTATCAAAGGAAACTCATGCATCATTCAACGCTATCGTGAAATTTTCAGGAAGGTGGGAAGACACAGATGATGAGTGAGAGTCCAGTACAGAAAGAGGGGTGAGGGCTGAAAATAGAAATCAAATTTGAAAAAAAAAAAAGAAAAGAAACAGAAGAGGCTACCAGAAAGGAGAGAAAACAAAGGCAGTGCAGAACAGCGTGAGAGACAAAGAGATGGGAGGAGGGGGGACAGGTGCAAATAGTGAACTGAGTGAAGCAATGAGTGACAGATAGTCCCGAGCGGGCTGGATGTGAAAACAAGGAAAGAGTCGAACACTCTGCAGTGGGCACTGAGTGACACATACACATCTGTCTTTCCGTGCACGTGCACACACACGCACAGCTTCAAATCCATTTCCTCTTCACCCTTCCTTCAGCTCATTCACAAGAATGGATGGCAAACACTCTGCTTCTGCCTTCATGGGAGGTGTGCAGGCTACAAAAATAGTGATGAATACAACGGCACAGACATGAGACGAGAAATAATGAAGAAAATGAAGTCAATACTTCAAATGGCGGCTGAAAAAAAAAGTTTTTTTTCTCTTCTTCGTTAATGGCAGGGAATTTACAACGATCATAGTATTGGGTGGCGTCTGGCTCTGAGCCATTACTTCATAATAGTTCCAACTCTTATGATGAAGCAATTATAAGAGATACCCAAACTGCACTAAGGCTCCACTTAGAGAAAAAAAAAACAATCCACTAATACGTTTTAACAATCAAACTGCAGCAGAGCAGGTTACAAATTAAATTATTGGAATATAGAAGGGCCGTAGAGCAGGACGTAGTGGAACTAAGAACCCAAGGCTCTCCAAAAAAAGAGTAATTAGGCAATTAGCAAACATCTTCAAATATTACATAATCAGCATTGAAAGTAAAATAATACTTTTGGTTGAATAGATAGGCAATGTCTTGTTCTTTATCAGCACTGACTTCTCTCAGCTGTCTCAATTAGTTTTAGTAATGTGTTCATAAACTTTACTGATGGAAACACATGTCATTTTTTAATATATAACATTTTAATGCCCGTAAAAGAGTTCAAGAGTGACAGCGGGCACTAAATCCTGAGTTTTTTGGATGCATTGTGCTTTTAAGTTTTATTGTGCCACTTTATGTTGCTGCAGATTATGCAAGCGCCTGTCAGTTTGTCCCCTCAATTCTGCAAATAAAACATAATTTTGTTGAAGCCGTGTTTGGAGGTCTTTTTTATCAAGGACTAAAGAAATCCATTCTCAGGATAAGAAGACAGCAAGTTCTTTAAATCAGGCCAAAATAATGTGTTTTAATTTGAGTGAGTGAAAAAACGAATTGAGTCAGGTGACATTAGCAAAATACTGCATCTCAATCCTGGATGCCTCTTTTTTTTTTTCATTCCTAATGAAGAGCCGCCCTTTTTATAACCTTTATGTGGATGATTCATTTCTGTTGCATTAAATATTGCAAAATTGGAATTTAAAAGCTTTACAACAGGTTTAATAGAATCACTGTCATTGGCTCGTTTTTCTGATGCTGTTATTCATTTGTCTGTTGCAAGTATTTGCTGTGGTTTTGTCGCTGGATGGGGGAGCAAGGATAAGGAAGCTTATTAAAATTTCAAAAATGTTCCAAGTAACTCTTATCTATAGCCCTAAGGCTATCAATTTTTTTAGTTTTTGAGCTGTCACTTATTAAATTTGGGAAAATTTATTAAGGAAAACCAGCAAATATGTCAACTATTGGCCAACCATTCATTCTAGACATGTAGTCTTTCATGAATGAAAGCTGTGCTGAGGTCTGTAACATTACTTCACCATCTGCTCAATGTCTTGAACACTCGCAGGATGCCCTTTTGTTGAGAAGAGGAAGTTTGTATATGATACTTTTACATTATTTAGGGTTCAATATAATGATATGACCATGTAAACGCTAGACAATTTGAGCTATTTTACTGTTGCATTTTTACCTTTGTAATTTGACTATTTGGCTGTCTGAAACAGGTCATTTGTAAATGAGATGTTGAGTCTAAATGGTTAAATAAATAATGGTTAAATAAATATGATGTCAGCCCAGGGTTTGCAGCTTTAACCGCTTCAACTCTTCTGTGAAGGCTTTCGACAATGTTTAGGAGAGTGTTTATGTGAATTTTTCACCACTCTTCCAGAAGCTAATTTGTGAGATCAGATGCTGAAGTTGGATAAGATGCCCTGGCTTGCAGTCTCTGCTGTAATTCATCCCAAAGGTGTTCTGGCAGGTTGAGGTCAGGACTCTGTGCAGGCCAGTCAAGATCTTCCACTCCAAACTCGCAAAAAAGGCTTGATGTTAGACCTTGCTTTGTGGATGGGTGTGCACTTATGTTGAAACAGGAAGGGGCCATCTCCAAACTGTTCCCACAGATTTGGGAGCGTGAAATGTCTTAAGAGTTCCTTTCACTGGAACTAAGGGGCTGAGCCCAACTCCTGAAAAACAACCCAACACTATAATCCCCGCTCCACCAAACTTTAAACTTGGCACAATGCAGTCAGACAAGTACCGTTCCCCTGGAAACCGCCAAACTCAGATTACTCCATCTGACTGCCAGACAAAGAAGCATGATTCGTCACTCCAGAAAAAACATCTCCACTGCTCGCCAGTGAGTCCAGTGGTAACGTGCTTTACACCACTGCATCCGACTTAGATGCAGCTGCTTGGCCATGGAAACCCATTCCATGAAGCTCTCTATACACTGTCCTTCAGCTAATCTGAAAGCCACATGAGCTTGGGAGGTCGGTAGCAATTGACTCTGCAGAAATTTGGCACCTCTGCTTCCGCTGACCCCACTCTGTGATTTTAGAGTGACCCATTCTTTCACAAATGTTTGTAGAAGCAGTCTAGCGCCTAGGTGCTGATTTCATAGACCTGTCTCCATGGAAGGGATTGGAACACCTGTATTCAATAATTTGATTGGGTGAGTGAATACTTTTGGCAATATAGTGTAATTTGCCAGCTGCCTCCAGAGAGACCGTGTCTGAGCTACATGACCAACGAACTAATTCAGCCCACACACACAAACATAGACACATGTATTTACTTGCGTCATCGATATAATCTGATCAATACTTCTTGCTTTGTAAGAGAGCGTTGACTCGATGTTGACTCTACCGTACCCTTTTAATTAGCCACGTTACCCAAAACTGAGTTTTATGTTTCTTGTTGTTCAGTAAGCTACGTCCTCTTTTGTCTTATTTTTGTCTAAAACAGAGCAAATTTAGACTGTACAGGCTATTATGAATTATTAACTACTACTTATTAACTTGCCGATTCTCTTTGTTTTCTGTATTTGCTCAATCAGATAAGTGAGTGGAGACGAGTAAACAAAGGCTTGATGTTGGACTGCTCAGGGTAAAGCTGAGGGTTTTCTTGAAGGAACACATGAGAGGAGACTGAGTGAAACTACCACTCTCTCTGTCTCTGCTGGCAGTGCACTGCCTTCCAACACCCAGCTGTGTTTGTTTGCTGTGAATTAGCAGGCAGCAAGAGTCTACATGCTCGCTCAATATTACCCACATCACACCATAATTAGAGAGGAGTGCACTATTAAAATGGTCGTCTGCTGCTAAATCATCAAGTGATCACTGGGTTTTTAGCATCTGTCAAAACATTTTTATATACGTATGTGTACCTGTAGTATTTTCTGACATGAAGAAGTATATAATGGCGAAAGGATAAGATACAGAAAGAACCAGCACCACTTTCTGTCATTGAACGTGACAGGTCAAGAGTCCAAACGTTTACATACTGTGCAGTTACTGTAATTTTCCCGATGATTGTGACAATTCTCCTTTTGAAATTCTGCAATTATCAATTTTCACATCTTCCCCCTCCTCCGATGAACGTAATTACTATCATCCCATTAACGACTGTGAACTCCTGACACCCACTTAATGCAAGCAAAGTGCCGAATGTTGTTGATACAAGCCCAACAGGGACTGAATCAGGCTGCGACTGTGGTCAGGTCCAATCTCAACCTCACTCACAACTATGTCATGGATCAAACGGCACAGGGCTCACAGGAGCAGGCGGAGAGTTTCTGAATGCCAAACAGCCACTGCTGCCCAAACAGATGTTAGCTGCATCACCTCTGATATCTCAAAATCTCTCCCAACACCTACAACACAAGCCCCCGCTGACAGTCCTCAGCTTCTCAACAGACGTCACTGCATTATCATCTGTACTTCCTTTTTGTTGTCACGATGGAAGAGCACAGAATAATTCCTTTAAAAACATGACTAAAAAAAGCAAATATTCCAAAAATATAAATTGATGCCAGCGAGTTTATAAACAGCCATGAGCAAACAGACAGCCTAAGGAGAAGCATTCAATTTGTAATACTTCCAGGGGGCTTAAATAACAGAGAGCTAAGCAAGAAGGAGGCTTCAGGATGACTGCACATGAGGACTTTTTAAATAAAAACCCACTGCACTGGTTGCCAGCTCTAAAACACCGAAAGCAACACTCGCCCAAAATGTCTTGTCTATTAACCTATGAATCATAAGCAAAAGTGGCATGGGCCCACTCGCAACTGACACGTGAAGCTTCAGGCAAACATTTGTTTTTATGAAAGCTGACACTGTCAAAGAGTACACTCAGAAATATCAAAGATTAGAGTTTTAGACATGGACTGGCCTGTGGTGGCTTTAGATAAAATGAGCATCAAATGATCGAATGCTTAGAGCTTTTTCCTAATGACAGTATTATGTGAATAAAAAGAAAAAAAGCCTGTGTGATTTTGTAGCATACTATATATTGCAGGTATTTAAAATAACAGGGCTTGGTTGGAAGTTACTGTGATAAAGCAAATTATACTGTATGTGCACTCTACACATGCTTTCAGGCAATACAGCGCTGCCACGGAAAATAACAGAGATAAAGAGCTCCAGCTAAGAGAGGATGCGGAAACCTTTTGTAGCACAATTTATGTTAGAAGAACAGATTATATAGCTGCCAAGCCTTCATTGTTGTTAGCCCCATATACAAAATAGGCATTTTGAAGACGATAACATAGCGTGGGAAAATGATTTTGGACAAGATTAGTAGTTTTTTTTGTGCTTCGTCAAAGTGCGCCGTTTTAACTTTCATAAGTTTCTCATCAATGGAAATGACCGCCATTCATCTCAGTCACACTTAATTATTTTGTACATTAACCAGCTGCGTTTAATGTGGTTTCACAACAGTGGGCGGCTGACATTTTTCTCAAAATAAGTGGTCCAAAGACTACAAAGGCCTTAATTAACATCTTAATGCCACTCTGTATAACCCCCCGCCACTGCACATACACGCACAAAAGCACACACTCTGATGTAAACAGTGTAAGATGCACAGATAAGAAAAAACACAAGTACGCAAATTGGTATCTCCAATGAGATGGTCATCCTGTGTCTGATGTACAGTTTTTAAGGTTTGTCAATTTAGACAAAGTCTTGTTGTTTATATGAGCCTGGGAAGTTTTCATCACTCTGCATCTTTAGCCTTCACAAATGAATACCACAGTATTATAATACCTATTTTCCTCTTGACAAATACCCTCATGTCAGGCCTGGTTCCCTGTCACCTCTCAGGTGGAGCAGTGGGCTGGTTTTTCTAGTTTTCTGGAGCATGTGCACCTGTTTCTCATCAACTCATCAAGGATGCAGTATTAAAGACCGGCTCAAGCGGAATCGTTGCCTCTTCGGTGGTGGTAATCAGGGTTTGTAGTGGTTTCTCACAGTTCCTTTCTCCGTGAAATTCCTAACCCTGCTTTCTGTTCTGTTTCTCTAGTGAGTTGCCTGGTGCGAAGACAGCTGGAAACACCTCTCTGAATTTCCTTGCCCTGTGGAAAGTTTCTGGACCACTCCTTCAAACTCGGCTCACCTGCGCTCTCAAGCTGGTTGCCACCTGCTGAGGGAAAAAATGCTTTCCAGTTTCTAATCTGCCTGCCCATTTTCCACTCCATACTCTCCCCGCCAAGCTCCTGTAAGGAGGCAACTTGCCTATTCAAAGATGGATTCTGTTTCCTGATTTTCCTGCAAATAAACTGTTCAGTTTTTTCTTGTTCCTGAACCTTGGATTTGGCTCCATATTTACTGGCATTATGACAAAAAATAATGGAGGGTTTAAAGTAATGACTAACTAAGATCTTGAATTTGGTTGAAGATGTACGCTTACCAGACAAAATTAGGTAAACATTTTTTTTTTCCTTCAGAACTATCTTAATTCTTCATTGCATAGATTAAACAAGGTGCTGGAACCATTCCTCAAAGGTGCTTTACTGGATTGAGATCTGGTGACTGTGGAGGCCATTTGAGTGCTATGTTCAAGAAACTTGCTTGAGATTATCTGAGCTTTGTGACATGGTGTGTTATTTTAAGAAGATGGGTACACTGGTCTTAAAGAGATTGGCATGGTCAGCAACAATGCTCAGGTAGTTTCCACTCAGGGACCCAAAGTGAGCCATGAAAATATATTGCACACCATTAGACCATGACCAGCCTGCACAATTTATAAAGGGGCAGGATGGATCCATGCTTTCATGCTGTTTTCACCAAATTCTGACCCTACTATCTGAATGTTAAAGGACAAATTAAGACTCATCAGATCAGGCAATTTTTTCCAATACTCAATATTTTATTTTGTATTTTGCAACTGTGTGAATTGTAGTTGTTGGTGCCCAGTGTGGTCTGCTCTGGCTGTGGCCAATCTGCTTCATGGTTTGATGTGCTAAGATTTCAGAGATGCTCTTCTGCAAACCTTTGTAACAAGTGATTACTTGAGTTCTTGTTAGCTTCCTTTCAGCTTGGAGCAGTCTGGCCCTTTTCCTCTGACCTCTGTCATCGACAAGGTATTTTCACCCAGAGATCTGCCGCTCACTGAACCTTTTCTCTGTAGAGATGTTAGTGTGGGAAAATTCCAGCAGGTCATCAGTTTCTGGAATACTCAGAGTAGCCCATCTTGACCTTGTCTAAATGTATAAATGCACCGAGTTGCTGCCATGCCATTGGCGTTAACAAGCATGTGAACAGGTAAACCTGAAAATAGGGCCAGTGAGTGTATGCCTCTTGGCCTTCTTTTCACCAATCAAATATAAATTTAAAAGCTTTGATTGTAATGTAAAATTACCCAATTTTTCTATTAAATCAAAACCAGGTCCAATTAAAATAAATCAGTGATATTGGCTGCCTTCTTCTTTATTCTTGCTAGTGTTAGAAAGCATGACATTTGCAAAAAGAAAAAAAGAGCTTTCTGTTTTATAGATGATAACATATCCAACATAGTGCTAGAAATAAACTCCTGAAAACAATACAAATAAGGACTATAAAAAAACAACTATAATAACTGTGGTGTGAGGACAGTTGACCACACAGGGTCATAAGGCCGAAAGATCGACCCCCTATCCCAGCCCCCTGCTCCTCGGTGGCCGCCGCACAGCACTATCACAGGATGGAAATAAGATCCATTTACAGCAGTGCTCTGGAGAGGACCTCAGGGACTTTCCAAGGTAGTGGCAGCAGAACTACCTCCATCCACAGCAGAAAACTGGGAGTCATTCACTGCTCCATTTACTTTAAAGTGGAATATCAAATATAATGTGATGTTCCACTGAAGCAAACAATAGAAAGCCTGTGTTGTACCTCTGTTGCATTTCAGCACAGATCATTTCCTCCCTATATGTTGTAATGGCATCAAGAAGTAATCTAGATACAGTCACCTTGCTGGCGATACAAATGATATTATGTAGTGAGGCATGTGGTGTGCGGAGCCTGTTGCAGTGCCAAATTCTGCCATCTGTGGACCAGTAAGTTTAACAGCAGTGTGATGGTGAGCTCAAATAAGTAGGAGTTGGAGCCAACAATAAATTTGAAATAGGTGACCCGTGTTCCTCGGTTGTACAAGCACAGGATGAACCTGAAATCAATTAATTTTAGAGGCATGTGAATATAAAAAATAAAAAAATGAATCAGTCAGCTAAAGTGCCGCCAGCCAACTCTGCTCGGTCTGTCTAAAGAGTGGTTGCCTCCCTTTAATCAATCACATTTCATACCACATAATCACGATGACATGCCCCCTGTCAGAGGTCAGTCTTTTTGATCTGGTTCTTCCCATCGAGTGGACTGGTGCTGATGCTGTATCAGCACACTTTACAAATGCTGAGATGTTAATATTTAGGAGGTTAATTAGTACCCTACTACAGTGTTTATCAACCTTTTTCATCTAATGTACTCAGGCTGTCAGATGGACTCAACAACCCTTTCATCAACACCACCTCATTAGAATTCATTTTAGAGTGGATGTGGATTACTTTCAGCTGTTTGCTTTTAGCAAAACTATTGATCGGATTGTTAGCGAACTGTCTTAGCCATTTAACTATAAATACTGGCTAACTATTTCGACCACTTATCTCTTTCATGTTCCATCAACTAACACTCCATTAACAAGTGATCATAATATTTAGCAAACTATCTGAATGGTTTGTCCATTAGTTTTAGCTCACAGTTTCATTGTTTTAGCCGTACTGTTAGCTAATGCCTTAACTAATAGCCACAGTTTAAGCTAGCTATTTCAAATGTTTTCACTTTGTGGCCATACTTAAATGATTTATCTGTTCCTTTATGTTTTCTTTATTGGTATCCCTTTTGTTAGCTTATACCCTTTCTTCTCAAAGCTGTTTAGTTCCACTCAATTGTTCAGTTAAAGATATTTTTGTATCTTATACCCCTTTGCAAATCACTATAATGCTGCTTTTTGAAAGGGAAAGAAATGCGTGTTTTATGTGTCTATGCTATTTGAAATTTATATTGAAAACTACTTATACTTCATAATAACATTTTACGAAAAACAGTGCAAATATTGTTTGGGATTAAACTTTTGGCTTAACTTTTTGGGACTCCTTAGAAAGAGAAAGAGCCTTGTCATTTTGTTTGACAAGGCTCAATTCAAAGTCCATTCACTGCAAATATATGTCTTATTTTTACAATATTCCTGTGAGGTGAACAGTAAAATTATAGCTTCAGCAGCATATATTTCTACCATCAAAAAAAGTTAGAAATGTTTGTTGAATTAAAAAAAAAAAAGTTCAGTTCCAGTTAGTAATGTAAAATTTGCATTTACAACTTTCATCTCCTCTGTTGTTTCCCACAGCAAATCGATCCCCATATATAGCTTGGCACAGATTTTAATGCCAGATGCAATCCTCCCATTTATCCAGGCTTAGGACCAGCAAGGGCTAAATACTAGTGCGTGTACTGAAAAAGTTGAATTTGTGTTTTCTGTCACTTCTGAACCAGGGAGCTTATGCTTGATTCTCTATCTTGCTAACCTCACAGGAATATTGTAATTAGACAATTAATGATAATAATAAGTGATTAACAAGACAATTCAACTTGCTAGAAGTAAAGTCAACAATAACAGTCAAGCAGCACTAGCTGCTGATGCTGTTAATAACAAGACTACTACTTGCAATGCTGTATTTGAATTGTCAGTCCACAATTAATCCGTCCACATAAATAATTGAAATTTCTCAACAACTGCACAAAATATTTGCACAGACTTTCTTAATAGCTGCACACATTGTACTTTTTTGATGATGCTCTGAAATGTCTTTTTTTTTGTAGCAAACCCGAACTGTTTATTTAAGGCTCTCTGATTACTGAAGGATAATGGGGTGGCAACAAATGTGACTGGAAGCTACAGTGTATCTGTTAGTGAAGCTTGTGTGTGTGTGTGTGTGTGTGTGTGTGTGTGTGTGTGTGTGTGTGTGTGTGTGTAAACTCACCAGCTTGCGCTGACACCAACCACAGACGCCACAAAGAGCCACCAGCCAAACAGCACACACTGTCACTGCAAGGGAGACCAGGAACACACTGAGGGACACTGAGCCTGTGCACAAACACACACACACATACAGGGAGGTGGAAAGAGATTTTTTTTTTTTTAAAGTGATACATAGAGATATTTTCTTCAACATGTGTAAAATAGAAACATGGATGACATTATACATCATGTTGTCAAAGGGTGCAACCCAAAAGAAAGCAGGGATTTCTCTCACCACGCTTAATTGAATAGCCGAGCAGAGCTCCCTTTTTTTTTTTACATTCTCATAAAAACCTAAGAAATACAATCTCATCACTAGCCCTTTCATGCCGGAGCGTTTCAATACCTTTCCAATAAGGAGTGGAGCCAGGCATCACTCAGATGCACACACATCACTGTCACTGTGTCACAGCTTGTTAAGTGACAGCCTGAAAGTGAAGGGAGGAGGGGGAGAGAGGAGGAGGAGAGGAGAGGCTGACAATACAAGAGAGCTCATGATTTATGGGTATCGGCAGATGCCCAGCCAGAGAGGTGGCTCTGGAAGAGAGTCATAAAAAAACATCATCTATTGCTGCTCACATGTGTCTCAGTGTGTGACTGAGACAGAATAGATTCACACGTCAGCACTCTTGAGTTTTCAATTCCACATTCTCCCACATTTAAAACAACTGGATGGGCTTCACTTTGCAGCACGAGGACAGACGGCCTCACTGAGCTTTTCATATCTGCACGGCAGGAAAGATGGCTATGTATTCAAATTCAGGATTTCTTTTTAACTGATTCTAAAACATACAGCGATAAATGGATGTCAGGATACATTTTCACACCCACAAGTGATAAACAATGACAAACAGGCAGGCTTTGGCTTTCAGTTACTGGGTTTGCCTTCCTCCCAGCTGCTGTCTTCTTTCCTTCCTTTGCTTGTCATAACTGCCCTTTCCATTAGGGATACACCAATATACCGGCCAGACGTGAGGCCAGGACTGGCCGTATGCCTACAGGCAAATAAGATGGCATTAAGTAATGGCAGTGGTGTTGCATTAATTTTTGTGCTGGCCTAATGATCAAAGACAGTGGGATGAAGATGTCACGGTAGTTTTTCATTGATTTAGGCGATTAAAATCTTAGGCATTGTATTAGAGTTTGACATTTTGGATTAATGCTAGTTTGATTTTTGATTTTTTGTTTTCCTGCTCTGATTTCATTACTATTCTAGCAATTTTCAGCATTACTTCTTGCTTGATTAGTTTCATCGTTGCACTGTGATATCTGGTCCCTGTTTGTGTCACGCTCTGAGTTGGAGATTGTTATCATGCCTCTATCTCGTCACGTCTGGATTATTGTAATTCGTTGTTTACTCATCTTAACAAAACTTCCTTGGAGCATCTGCGGGTTGCCTTCTAGGTACTCGCATGACACAGCGCTGCTAATTCAGCTGCAGGGACTCTCCATCAACTCCAGAGTCCACTTTAAGAATGTGGGTTTGACTTTTTTTTATTTTTAGAGCTTTGCATGGACAAGCACCAGAGTACATCAGTGAACTTTACATCCACACATCGCCAGGAGGTCTCTGAGGTCATGTGATCAGGTTGAAAACTAGACAGAAATTTTGCAACACTGGCCCGCAGACTCTGGAAAGTTCTCTCACTGAGACCTGTGGACTCGGCGATGGCTTTTCAAAGGCAGTTTAAACTTGCCTTTCTTCATGGTGGTATAGCAGGTAGTTTTTTGGTAGTGTAGTGCTTTACACGTTTGCCTAACAAGCAAAAAATCACTGCTTCAATCCTGGGAGAAGACACGCTTTTTCTGGAACACACTGACCCAGGAGTGAGTTCCGAGGTATCTGGAATGTGGCAATAGTCCCGTCTTCTCTTTGTCTCCTGTTAAAATGTCTGTTATGCCTTCCTCTGTGAACTTGTGCATATTTGGCTTCAATAAAAGTTTTTTTATTGTTATTTGGGTCCATCCTTCAGCATTCCACACATCAACTCCTTTGACAGAAGAGTTAAAAGACTTCAAAATAGTCGAGTTATTTCTTTATAACAAAGATGTCTTTGTGTCCCTGACATAAAATGGTGGGGGTGGGGGGGAACAATAACAAAATAAAGAGCCGAAAAGTATTTTAAACCTTGGCATCAGCCCATAATTTACCATCACTGCATCCTTACTTTTCATCTCCCTTCTCTGTTACATCTTTTGCCTTATTGTCCACCTTGCCATTTCCTCGGGGAACTGATGTGACTAGAAAGGAGTAATAGTGGCAGGTGATATTTCATAGGGAAAGTCTGAATGGGATCTCCATTTTATTCGCGCTTTCCCTCAACCTGAACCGCTGTTTTCAAGTCACTGAGACACCCGAGGCCACTTCAGAAAAGAGAGAGCAAACTCAACCACACAAGCATTGCCACACACGGAGTCTTTGTGGGACAAAGGATGGTTATTTTGTCTTATAACGTTTTATTTTGTGGTGCAAAAGAATCATTTAGTTTGTGCATTAAAAAAAAAAAGGGCTTGAACCCTGGATGGGTAGATATAGGCAACACAGACTGAGCATCCTTTATAAAAAAAAAAAACAAGTAATCTCGTCCTTTTATTTTTCCTTTATCAATGTTCCTGCTGACTGTCCTCATTTCAGCTAAGCAAACAACCTAAAATGAGAAATAGTGTTGCCAGGTCTTTCTTTTTACCTGCCAAAAGGTGGTTTGTGTTAGCCACCTCTCAACAGGAGCCAATAAATGATATCATTTATTACAGTTTAAATGCTTGTTTAACGGTTTGTCTGACGATCCACTTTTAAATATGTCCCTGCACCATTATGACCAGCTAATGATTTGTGTACTCTGTGGGGCTTTCCTAGAAACAAGATTTGGCTTACATTCAGTGCTTTCTAAACAAAATGTCGGCATCCTTGACTTTTAAAACAATGAACCTATTTCATACAGCGCCACATTTAAATTCATTATGTAGCAATAAATAATGTTTTTTGTCATCGTGTTGTATTTCTTGTCAAGTTCTTCCCACTCTTAGATCAGTGGGAAAGTGTGAAACCAATAAACGCACAAAAAGCCGGAACCACACAACTCCTTCAGCAGCTCTGTGTAGTGAGCTCCTTGCAGATGTTTCTGTGGATTTTCAGACTATAGCAATAAAAAGAGTATGTGCGTTAACCAGTGCCAGCGGGAACTGAACTTCGCTCTGTGTGGTTGATGGAAACCTGCTTTTACACTTGTATCACCTGCAAGATAAGAATCCTAAACATCTTAAACATTAGACACTACCTGAGTTTATCTCCTGATCACAGCGACTGACCCAGACTGGAAAAAAAGGCACGATCCAGCTCGACTGAACATGCACTGATTGTACAGATACAGTAGATATAATCAGCATAATAGTCTTTATCCATCCATCTGTCTTTATCAACAGACAGGCTACTAATGGTAAAGAAGCGCAAACATGCCCCTCTGAGCATGAGAGGGTCAGTGAAACGCACCCATATCCTGAATGATGATTATCTCTATTCATAGCGGTTTGAAAATAGATGCCATGTACTCTGCTACTGTATATTCACAGAGAAGTCAATAAAACCAAGTCCATTAGATGCTATGAAATCAGCGAAGGGAGCGATAGATCTTAAATAAGGAGAGCTGAACTGGTGTCCAGCTACGGCTTGTGGTAGCTGCAGAGCTAAGTGGCTCACTGATGGTTGTTTTGAACTGTGGAAGAGGTTGGAGACTCAGGTTGATCTGTGAAAGCCAGCAGCTGATGTAGGGTCCTGTATTCTCTCTGAAGGTCGGAGGGTGTGGGGGTGTGTGCTTTATGAGCTGTGTCAGTCATGAGAGCTAAGGGAGTAAAAAGCTTCCAACTAAAACGCAGTCCAAAGAGGCCATGCTACTGCTCTCAGTAATGGACAGCTGGCTTCTGCTTTCCACTTCATGGAATATGTGCTCCTTTTTGGGAAACACTATAGACAGCTATAGCATGCAGGCTGAGGGATGACGAGAAGGAAATGCACTGCTTCTGCAGTATTATGGAGATATGCAAATCTTCAGCGCCACGGCTGCGGAGGAAAAAGAGGCATCATTTGAGTAAGAGAAGCCCGAACAACACGCAGCTATCACAGCACTCAGGAAATTCAATTTATCTTTCCCCGTGAACACTACGCTACAAAACTTTTAGCCTGAAATCCTCGAGCAGGTGATACATTAGTGAGGTGGAAGATAAAACAACGTTTGTATCCCGGAGCTGGAATAAGGTTTCCACTTGATGTTAAACGAGGGCAGCAAACATAAAATGCAATCTTTACCATATGTAACCAAGTAACGAAAGAAAAGACCCTTTTTAAATGGAGGCTGGTGGAAAATGGCACCACTCAGTAAAAACTGACAAGTGAGCTAAACGAGCCATTGAACCCTTTGATCAGAAGCTTTTAGAAGTCAGAGCACTCTTGAACTTGAAAGTCGCTTGTTTGCTTGAGATTTCAGTGGCGATCTCTTTTTATATGTACATAAAAGAGAAAATAAATGGCACTACATACTGGTGTGAGTGGTGACGGTGATGTTGTAAGTGAGCCTGCAATAAAAACCCCATACAACAAAGCGCTTCGTGTAGGAGGTTAAATGTGGACGGCTAATGAGAACTTGCAGGAAAAATCAAAGCGCAGACTCTTTTGCATAGAGTGTATGGCGAGCAGCATTGAGGGATAAAATGCACGTAGGTGATCTGGTGCACATGAAGTGAGCTAAGCCAGGCAGAAAGGGACCAATCCTCGGGGGGGAGAGAAGAAATTGCTAATTGGACAGGCGGAACTGGAGCAGCATCCAGTCAGCAAAGCTGCCACACCTCATCTTTATGTACTGACTGAGGTGGAGAGGCCAGTGCCTTAGAAGCTCTAGGTGCAAAGCTCATAGCCTAATTGCCACTTCAAAGTCCCTGCTTCTTGTACTTGAGCCTGGGCTCTGCCCTCTTTATATCCACTGAGCTTCGGGGTAATCCTTAGATGTCACTCAGATGTCTTCACAGTCTGTCCCCTCTGAGGCAGAATCTGTGCATAACAGCAGAAATGGTATTTACCTCCAGGTATATTGTAATACTGAGCATTTCAATTTGCTTCTAACTACCTTCTGGCTCAATTCAGAGCTCAGATAATTTCCATTGTTTGCAGTTAGCGTCTCAAGACAAAAGGCTGGATGTCAGTAAACAGCGCATGCATACGAAGGCATACAAAATAAATATTTTCGCCTTTTGCTCAGTTGCACAAAATAATTTGAGTGGGAAGAGTCTAAAAAACATTCAGCAGACGAGATGTGGATATAATAAAAAACGATTGCAGTTCCAGGTAAATAATGCAGTTGATGAGGTGACATTTAACACAGTGAGTGCAGAGCTGGATGCTGGAAATGCTGCAGAGTGCTCAAAGAATGACCTGCTGTTTTGGCATGTTTCATCACATTATTGTAAAGCCGGGCAGTCTGGCAAGGCTCAATAGGTATTTGCTCGCGAAAGAACGCCACTTCAAATAGGATGGACGGCAGATTATTGACAGTTCTATCCTTCTTGCAGACAATAATGTGAGCCGGTTGGTGGGTGCATGTTGGTATTTGATTCAGAAAACAAAGCAGCTCTTCTGGAAATGTCAAATATCTCCTAATCGTTCCCAAATCCTTTCTGAATTAATTTTCACCCCCAAAGTCGTGTCATTTTATATCAACAGCACTTGGTTTAAAAGAAGTGTTTTCAGGCTTTTGGTTCACTAAGAGGTTCTGAATCAGGTCAGGTCACTATTAAATGCTTCCTATAGTTTGCTTGTGTGTTGATGCTTGTGTTGTTGAGTTTAACTTTCTGATATTATGCTGCGACCCCTGAACGACTGGCCCTGGACTCTTGCTTCTTGGATGTCAGTGCTTTCCCTCCCTTTATGTTAGCATGCGGTGATGCTAACTGTGCAAAACCATACCAGACAGCATAATGTAAATCCCAATTCACAGTGAAACCTAGAGCCCCATGTGCTGCAATCACTGGGATGTGTAAAGTAACCGGTGAATTTGTGACAGGTGGCGAGCACCTGTGGTTAGAGTGTCTCTTGCATCCGCTGTAGGCTACAGGGACTTGTGCCGGTTTTCTGTCCATATATGCTCTCGGTGGCTCAGCTGCAACACTGTTGTGCCATGACAGAGCCTGTTTCACAGCAAGAGGACAGCCGCCTACGTCTGTCTCAGATGAAGGGTAAGCACAGTGACAATCTGAGCTGGAGTTTGACCAACAAAGCATCACGTGGCACATGCCTGGTGTCACCTATAATGCCACCATCACCCTATTAGCACCTCTGACAGTGAACGGATGAATCAACCATAAAATCCAACAAAATCTGGGCAGTAGGGGTGTAAAATGAGCTGGAGCTATGATAGAATTTTTAAATATTTATAAGGGAATGAAATAAAGTTTGGTCTTTTTCTCAATCTGCCATATAGTAGTTATATAAAATATAACTTAAAGTTAGACTGTGGAGTTTACTTCTCAACAAACTTATATTTACATCAACTGTTACCAATACACATAATATGTGTATCTCTGAGGCAAGGATCTGGCCATCTTATATCATGGGCAATCTTAATTTTAGTATATGATCTGCTTTTATGAGGAGTCATGTAGATCTTAGCATTAAATAAACAAAAAATAAATAACAAAGGGAATCTGTCATGTCTCGGCTGTGTGCAGGCAGGAGAGGACCCAAACGCAAACTCACAGGGACACAGGGAATAAACTCAAAAGCACTGCTTTATTGCAGACTCGAGGAAAAGATACTAAAAATTACCAACTAAACTTCACAGAGGCAAACACAAGGGGACACGCAGCACGAGGGAGATCGCGACACGGAACAAAGGGATACTCTGACATAAATACACAGAAGGTAATGAGGGACGTGGGAACACACGGGGAACACAGCTGAGGACAATTATTCAGGACAGCGTGGGGAGGACATGAAACTGAAAAATACTCACAAGAGACACGGACTTTCACAATAAAACAGGAAACCAAAAACAATCCATGATGTAAAAATAAACCAAAACATGAGAACTGAAGCTACTGGGTCAAAACTGGCCCAG
>VUQG01011806.1:7182-20369 GCA_015106755.1 Etia nguti
CTCTCACACACACACACACACACACACACACACACACACACACACACACACACACACACACACACACACACACACACACACAATAATGTCTCATTTACAAAAGTACCCAGAGCCATAATTTACCACTCAGTAGAAGTCCCTCTGGCTGCAATAACAGATTTCAGGCTTCTTGGATAACTCTGTACTGGCTTCACATATCTAGATTATTTCTGATATTATTTTTTAGAAGATCCCTTCAAACTCATCAGACCGGATCGAGAAAGCATCCATCAACCGCTTAGCTGCCTTTCTCAAGGCAGATCTCATTTTACCTTGGACAATCCAGACTGCCAGAAAACACTCCTGAGTAATACTGATTCACTGATATGCTGAAAGGTGACGTGTTTATCCCCATGTCAGGTTGCTTCTTTAGTGACCTCTCTGTCTTTGATTGTACTCAGCCTTCCCTCAGCTCTGTCCAGCTGACAAACAACCCAACGAGTTTTTTCATCTTCAGACTTTATCCTTTACTCTGTGCTCCATGGATAGTAGCTAAATTCCTGTCTCATTGGACCAGAGAATCTTTTTCCTCCTGCTCTTGAAGACTTTTAAATGCTGTTTGGTGAACTACAAGCAAGCTTCCTTCTACTTTCTGGGGACACTCAAAGCTTTGCAAATGGGTTTTCTCTATGCCCTTGGCCTTTATCCCTCTCCAGAGTTTTATTACAGGGATAGAGAGGATTCATTGGGCTTCATGGCTTGATCTTTGTCCTGACATGCAGCGTGGATTGTGAGATCTTTACACAGACAACAAAAGGTGTGTGCTTTTCTAAACCAAGCTCAGTCAATTGAACTTTCCGCGTGTGGAAGCCAGGTAAGTTCAGAACATCCACTCTGCCGATATATAGGTAATCAGTGGGGGAGTGGACTGTTTTTGTAGTGCTGTTTAAAGTCTCATCTATAAATTGAGTCATGGGTCATTTGGACTATCCTCCACACCTCACCAATCTGAACCATGGTCTGAGTAACCCTCATCACTCAGGCCACTCACATATGGACTCTATACTCAGACCAAGTCTTTTGAACTACTAAGCAAGCACTTCTCCTGTTTTGCATATATTCCTCTTGATTGTATATATTTGTCCTGTTTGTCATTTATTCCTACTGTCTTACCATTTATATTTTATTCCTGCACTGTTGCCATGGAGGACCCATAATTTTGTTGTACATGTACAATGACAAAAAGGACTATTCTCTTCTCTCTCTCTTCTCATCATGCCAATCTCTTTCAACTCCAACTTTCAAAGATGCAGGCTAGGTAGTTTGTTTCTTGCAGCTTTGTTTGATAATTTAGTTTATTCACTGTGTAACTAGTTAAGGGATGAAAGCTCTGGGTCATATACAATAGTGTAAAAAATGTCTCCTCAGTTCTTGTTTTTTGCTACAAAAATGGGAAACAGGTGCAGCAACTAACTGAAACATACAAACATGCTTGGAAAAAAAGTATAGAAGGGAAAAACAGTGTTAATACAATTTTAATAACATTAGAAGTCGATATTTCGTATGATCACCTTTATTCTTCAGTGCAGCCTGAACTCTCCTAGACAAGCTTTCTTGTCTAATCAAGTAATCTTGTGGAATAGTTCTCCAGGCTTCCTAAAGGACATCCAGAGCTCTTCTTTGAATGTTGGCTGCCTTTTGTTCTGTTCTCTGTCAAGATGATCTCACACTACTTCAATAACGCTGAAGTCCCTGTCTGGGGAGGCCAATCCATGACTGATATGACTGGTTTTTTTTTTCTTATTTCATAAGGACATGACTTTCAGAGACTGTTCATCTACTGTAGCTTTTTTAAGGCCTGCCAATTATTCTGTTCTCCACTTGTCCAGTTTCATAATTTTTTAAGGGCAGACTGCACACCATGCTGAGGTACGCTAAGTTTTCAGCTACTAGCTCTTTGGTAAGGTATTGGTAATTTGGTATTTTTATATCTGTTAAAGTGTGTTCTCTTCTACACTTTTCTTAGATTCAACTAAAGAAATTGGAACAAACTTTTAATTAATTAATTTTTTGCTAAGTAGTCTATATGTATGCATGCAGATTAATCACTTGCTCATCCAATGAATTAGTTGAAGTTATTCATCCAAAAACTAACCACGAAAACAATCCTCTTAAAATGGCCAGACTGATAAAAAAGAAAATGACTGAAAAAGTACCCAAAGAAAAACTTTGAAAGACCTTCAGAAAGCCTTGAGAACTAGTGCTCAAAACAACTTTTAAAAAAACTACAAGAAAGTCTGACTTCTTGGAAGCAAAATATAAAGAAATGAAAGGTGGTTCAAGACTTTTGCAGAGTACTGCAGTTTTACTGAGTTTTGGTTATAGTTTTTTTTTAAGTTTGCTGATAAAACTGATTCTCTATATGCTGCACGAGTGAAGCTGAGTTTCACTTTTCCTTGCTTGCATCTGTAATGCCGCCTCCTGAGAACCATAGCAACGAGTCTGAAATTGTAATAAATGAGACATTTTGATTTATCGAGTAAAAACTGATCCTGAGTGATGACTGATTTTATCAATTTATAATTAAATATACAACAAAAAAATGCACAACTTTATGGAGCCACTGTATAAATATGATTGTTGAAGTATTCCATCGGCTATGTTTATTGGATTTATGCAGTGAAAAAATGACAAATATTGACTCAGTGTCTTTGAATAGGAGGTACAATGAAGGCCAGTTCAACAGTGTTTGCCAGAACCATTAGTCATGGTAATCTGTGGGTGTGCGGTATAATCACCTCAGGTTCCTCCGAGTGGCCGTTACTTCTGGTTTCACATTCTGTGAGCACAACAGTGAGTTAATAACTTTACTGAGGGATGGCTAGAGAGGCATAGACACAGCGGGGGAGAAATTTCATACCTTTGGATGATGAGGAACTGTTACTGTGCTGGAGACCCTGTAAATTATTCATATTTACATGGTTATTAGGACACATTTTCAAGAAGGGAAAAAGGGGAAGAAGAATGCATGCACAAACCTGTGACACGGGTCCATTTACTGTGGATGTGGGTACCAGTTTCAAACTCTGAGTCCTGAAAACAAACATTGGGACATGTAGCAACAGATAAATGTTACAATCAGTCCGTTTTGTCTCACAGTCATCCCCACAAACCCTTCAGTCTCTTCCTGGTTGCTGTCCTTCACGCTTCCTTCAGTCTCGAGTAAAGTGTTGTTGTTGTCCTCTCGCTCTACATTGAAAAGTCCATTCAGGGGCACATCTGTCAGCAACCACAGAGCCATCACTACAGCAGCAGGAAAACAGTCCCGCTGATCGCTGACAGTTGTACTACATGAACTGAAAACTGACCTCTGCTCTTTGTCTTCCTGTGGCGGATGGTGGCGTGGACCAGGTCGCAGCCCGACGTCCAGTTGTGATGGCGTTTGCTACACTCCTCGCTGAACCACGCCCCTGACAGGAAGCGCAGACGGGCTGAGTTCGTCTCTCTCTGCTCGAGGGTTCTGCATCATCAACAGAGAGACACTCTTTGTTACACCTGATATTCAAAGCACTGGTTAAAAAAAGTTTTTTTCTAAATTGCCATAAATGCAAGTCATTAATTTAATTTAATTAAATTAAATTAAAAGTCAACTGAGTTAAGCAAAAAATTAAGATTGATAAAAACATGTGATGAAAGGTAAGAAAATGATTATAATTGATCACCAATTTTCATGTTTTCAGTCATTATATCTCACTTGACCTGAACACTAAAAGGAGATTTTGCACCAGCACCAAAGAAAGTAATATATGCCTGAGGACCGATCCCACCCATACAGTTACAAACATCTGAAGAGATTAGCATATATAGTATCAGTCAGACTCTAATAAATAGTCACCTCTGACCTTACACGTCCTTCATCGCGGTGACGTAACTCCAGATCACGCTGTACAACCTGCAGGATGGAGGTCTGCTCCTCCTCCGTCAGGTGGCTCAAGTCAAGTGAGGAGTCTCCCTGCTTTCCCTCCATTCCTAAGACAAAAGTGTGTTTGATTATTATCATTACACAAATAAACAGTACCTGTCTTACTGCTTTCATTAGGCATTGAGATTAGAACATAACATGAATGTGTCAAGTTCATTATAATACATTTAAAATCAACTGTTCTACAAAAACTTTTCTTTTTTATTTGTTTTTCTTCATTTCAGTGCATTGAAAAAAAATTTTCCAGATTTTTTTTCCTTATTACCTCTTAACAGTAATGAAGGTTTGTCTGCTTAAAGTCATCTGAAAAAGAAAGTTCACATTCCTATAAAAAAAAAAAAACTAAGTACACATTACCGCTCCCATTGGAATTAAGAAGGTAATCAGCAGCCAGGTCCTGCTAATCAAATGCACTTCATTTATGATTATCAGTAAGTGTGAGTGCCTCTTTAAAAGCAGAAGTTTTGGAAGTTTGCTGCTCTTTACTTCTATGTTAACACAATGCCACGTTCTTCACTGGAGTGGATGTCCCATCAAATTAAGTTCAAGGTCAGTCTGTGTAATGCTCAGAGAAACTGCAAAAAACCCAAGAGCTACAGCTCAGACTCCACAAGCCACAGTTAGCATGTTAAATGTTAAATACATGACAGTGCAATTAGAAATAGACTGAGCTAATATGGCTTGTTAGGAAGGGGTGTCGAACAGGACATAGACTCTTATCTCTAAGACGAACATGGCAGCAAAGATTAGGTTTGCAAAGTTCTAAATACACCACAAGACTTCTGAAACAGTGTTCTTTGAAGTGACGACACCAAAATGTTTAGCCATGATGCACAGCACTACTGTCACGCCCTAGCAATCTTTGCGTGTGTGTCCTGTTTTCCTTTCCCTCTGACTTCAGCTGCCACCCATTTCTTCTGAGGAGCTGGTGCACAGCTGACTCCACTCAGCAATTAACCACCAAACAGCATAAAAACTGGTGAAGACCTACTGAGGCTCTCAGAGCGAGGGCCAGCGTCAGCGCTGTGGTAAGGTTAGGTGTGGGGTTTGAGGTACCAGTGAGTAGTTGTTTCCCCAGCTGCAAATTACTGGTTGGAGGTGTGCCTTGACAGAGTGTTTAGTGGTGTGTTTGAGCAACCAGTGAGTAGCTGCTGACAGCAGCAATGTTTTTCTTTGGTTTGTTAATGATCTTCTTTATTTTCAGCATATTTTAGTTTGACATCCTTTATTTGATTGATATAGTGGTGTAGCCATCTCTTTGAGCTAAGTTCTTTTTAATAAAACTTTTTTTGTCTTTTCTTTTTCTCCTGGACTTACTATTGTTACTCCTCATCCCCTTAGCCCTTTTGGGGGACATAACAACCAAACGCCTCATACTAGCTGTCAGCAGGTGGTGAAGAGGGGGGATGTTTGGGGCGTGGTTTTCAGCCACAGGACCCGGGCACCTCAGAAATTGAGCTGACCATGAGCCCCTCTGTATAACCAAAATATTCTAGTGTCAAATGTAGCAAATCTACAGCAGAACAACTGAAAAAGAAAAGAATCGAGGTGATGCAATGGCCCAGTCAAAGTCTAGATCTTAACCCGATATGTTGTGGTGACACAGCTGTGCATCAAAGAGAGCCTGCAAACCTCAATGAGCTGAAGCAATGCTGATGTTGTGTAAGAAGATTGGACTGAATTCTTCCCCAATTTAGACCCTTTGTGGGGGAATAAGTCACACAGAAAATCATTAGCTTAAGTTAATACTGCTAAAGGTGGTACTACGAGTGATTTAATCATATGGTGTACTTTCTTTTTTTCTTTTTGGACTGAGTAGAGTCCTGTAAACCCCCCCCCCTCCCAGATGTAAAATTTGGATAGTGATGAGACTACTTTGCTTAGGGAGGGCTGAAGGTTACAAACTGCACAAATTTTCATTTACACAAAACAGAGTAGAGAAATGTTTAACAGGAAACCTAAAATAAATCGGTTTCTTTTTTTCTTTAAATCACCTGAAGCCAGCTCACTGGTATCTTTCAGGATGTAGTACTCTTTGAAGCATGCTGTTTCAGGTGAGCCTTTCCTGTCTGCTTCAACGACTTTCACTCCCTCCTACTCTCAAGTATTCTACTGTAGACAGCCTAAAAAGATTAATAACAACCTACTACTGAATTCACTTTCAGCTAATGTAAGGCCGAGATGGATGATCTAGCCTTCTGCACCACCATGTAAAAACTTAATGGGTTTTCATGTCCCCGACGCCTAAGGCTAGTTACTTTTGAGAAGTTAACGCATGCGCGTCAGGAAGAGGTGTTCGCCTGTAAACGGCTAGGTTAGAAAACGCCACGCATAGAGTGCTCCAGTTTTCACAAAACACACCGAGTAACAATAACAACGTCGTTGTTCTTATCAATATTTCCCCCTTAATGAAATCCTTTGTTATTTTTTGTTGTGATATAGGTTTAAACCTCTAAAAGTGACTGAAAACTTGTTTTTAAGACTGTTAACAAGCTTAATTATTTAGGCTTATTTATTTACACGAAGTGCCCTTTATTGGGGAAAGAAATAGGCCAATGCACTTCTTCTCATTACGAATCTACCGCGAGAGAGGAAACACCTGTCGCAACTTATCCCTTTAAAGATTAAACACTCTCCTCTCCCTTCTATTAGAAACACACAGAAAGAAACACAAGAAAGAAAAAACCGGGTTACCTTATTTGACAGCTTCCACTGGTTCCATCGGGAGGGAAAAGTTCTCAGGAAAAGTTTTCCTCAGTGCGATGTGTTTGTCTGTGTACGTCGACGCTTGTGTGCTGAGTAAACGGAGTGAACACGCCCTCCAGAATTAGTCCGCACAGGCGCTGCTCTCAGCTGTGAAGGGGGGTGTGTGTGTGCGCGCGCGCGCTGATACTGTGTATTTGTCTGACTGTGTGATATGACTCACACGGATGTTTTACCAAACTGCAGGGTGGAGGTGGGATGTATCTTGTACCTGTCCACACCTGCTAAGCACACACACTCTTGCCTACCTTGCCTTACTGTGCACAAACATGCACACAAATATCGAGCCTTCTGCCTGTTTTGAAGAGGAACACAGACCCATACGTGTAACCAGCTTGAGTTTAAATTTGGTAAGGTGTTGGACTTCCCTTTCCCTCAGTGGAACTGCATTGTGTGAGTGTGTGCAAGGCAGAGGGGGGAGGGGAGGATGAAAGAGTGAAAAGGGCCCAGTTCTGTCCTTTGTCACCAAACTTGGATGACAGCCACAGTCTCCTCAGTTGGGGAAAGCGTTTTTGTGTGGACTTATTCAAGCCTGTATAGGTCCTGGCTCAGACAGAGACCAAAGCATCCAACCAGCCCTCACTCTGCTCTCCTAAAGAGTCCCATCGGTGCTCTGTCAGTGCCAAATTCTGGGGTCCATACTGACACCCATATATGGTACATGCACAGGTGATTTTTATTAACAGGTCCTTGGTCTTAAGCTGATCATAGTTCAGTTCCTCTGCCCAGTTCTATTTTATTTATATAGTGTAAATCACAACAATAGTCACCTCAAGCTGCTTCATATTGAACATGAAAACCCAAACAATCACATGACCCTTGTGAGCATGCACATGGTAACAGTGGGAAGGAAAAAATCCATTTTAACAGGAAGAAACCTCCAGCAGAACCAGGCTCAGGGAGGGGCAGACATCTGCAGTGACCAGCTGGGGGTTATGAGAGGAGGACATGGAGAAAATAATGATTAATAACTAATGATTAAATGCATAGTAGTGTAAAAGTGAGTGAAGAAGAAACACTGAGTGCATCATAGGGAGTCCTCAGCAGCCTACACCTAACTAGGGGAGGATTCAGGGTCACCCGATCCAACCCTAACTATATGCTTTATCAAAAAGGAACGTTTTAAGCCTGATTTAAAAATATAGGGGCTGTCTGTGCCCTGAATCCAAACTGTGAGCTGGTTCCACAGAAGAGGGGTCTGAAAGCTGCAGGCTGTGCCTCCTACTCTACCTTTAAGTACTCAGTAACCACAAGTTGTGTTTGAATATTTAAATGCAAGAAACCAAAGACATGGCAAACACACTGAGAGACACCTGTTCTCATTCCTAGTTTATTCAGGAAATCCAGGGTCATCACAAAAAAAATCAAACACGTCATATTAATGAACTTAACCAACATTAGTATTATTTAAACAGGATCACATCTATGTCACCTGTTTTATAACAGCAATCAAATGGTTCAAACTTCATTATAAATCTGATAAATCAAGTCAGAGTTCTTCTCCATGAATTCAACTTAGATTTTTTTTTTTTTTTTTTTTAAAGATAGAAATTGTCTGAACTACTGAGAGTAAGAGCATCCAATTAAAAGTAATGCAGGACTAGAGTCATTACTGGAGGTTTTTATGAAGACTGAAATCCTGACTCTACTATTAGGGCTCAGGTTTTAGGTTATGGTGTGTCTTTCTCAGTGGTTCACAGGTTGTTATCACAGATCTCTAACACTTTTTTTTTCCATCGGTGAGGTGCAGGTTTCCGATCTGTAGCTGATTTGTTTCCCACTAAAATAAGACTGGCAGCAGCAGGCTGCCATAAAACAGCCAGCCCCAAAGCTGGAAGCAATGACGTCAGTGGCTATACAAGGGGCTGCTGAAAATAATTAAACAATAACTGGTGATTGAAGCAGCCCGCATAATTTTCTTCTCATGGAAATAGAGAAAGTACCACTGCTAGAAAAGCTATGTAATCGCTCCTCAAACCATTTAAAATGTAGGATGACTTTTTTTTTTTTTTCAAAAGGCACTAAAGGCAGAAGTGTCCCTGCATCAGCAGCAGCACCATCACTCACTCCAACTTGAGGGAAAGAGGTATAACAGCCTGTGAGCGGACTTTAGGACCTAATTGGTTACTATATTTATATTATATTAATCAATAATTTCATACATTACAGGTTAATATTTGGTTATTTTTTGTTTCAAAAAAACTCTAGAAAGTTATCAAAATGCACATGAACAGAAATGTACTCCTAGACGATGGATAAAATGTTTGTCGTGACCTTGTCTGAACTACTGCCTACATTTAATAATATAACTGCACCACACTATTTATAACAGTATAAACACATAAATTAATGTCATTTAAGATGTAAGGTGAATTATATGATCACAAAGCCGTTGCATAATTCTGCATAAATCAAAGTCTTGCTTGACCGTGCATCTAACACACTGATCATGAACTGTAAATACTGCAGTGAGCTCATGCACAGACACTTGTTACACAATGCGGTATTGTGGGAATATGTCCTCTTACAAACACACCCATCCCCCAGGGGGTACACACAGGGACCAGACCAAAAAAACGACAGGGGAAAAAGGGAGAGGAAAAATTTTTTTTTTTGTCGTCATAACCAGATGAGTCACCGTTTTGCTGTCCTTCTCTGCACCGTCTGCTTGTCCGTCATTTATCTTGTCTTCACTGTGGCTGCTCTCTGCATGAAGACAGACAGAAGACTGTGTATAGACAGATGGGAAGTGTGTGTGATCAGAATCAAAACAACACAGGCAGAGATGCTGAAGGTGAACCGTTTGCGCTGTGCATCGTGTGTTGTTGACGATCCCTGCCACCAGAGGCTGCTGTTGCATTTAAGATGTTTCGCACAAACGTGAGATTCTGCGTTCTCCAACACCTCCGCGCATAAACTCACATGGGGTCGTAGCTGCTCTGCTCTTTGGATTTGAGGAAGCGCATGGCGAAGAAGCCGCCTGCCTGCAGACACAGCACGAGTATGATGCCGCCTATGAAGCTGGACATGTCGAACTTGGCCTGGGAGAACTCGGGGGAGGAGTTGGTGTTGCTGTCATCACCTTGAGGGAAAGGACACAGAATTCACTGCTTGTGAAAATATATATATATATATATATATATATATATAAGTGCTGACAGGGTTTTTAGCGGGTGGAGATGACTGGATTGCCTTTAGGGAATCTTTTAGTCAGCTGTTATGGGGCTTGGAGATGACGTCTGAAGCAGAGTTGATTCACTTTACCTGAAACGGTTTCACCACCTCCCGCAGCGACAGTCTCTACAACTGGGGAATGAATTAGGTAACAGGGTTATGAAGATGGCAGAAAAACACTTGATATCATTCCCCTCCACCCCCCATTATGTTCATTTTTTTTAATACCTGTGCACAATTCAGACACTCTGGTCCAGCTACAGTTCATGCCGTTGTCTGCCGAATCCCCTTCATCGGCCACACACATCCCTGTATCATTGCCTGAGGGAGACAGACCCTGGCATCACTCAATAATTCAGTGATCTTGTACAAACCAGGGGAGCTAGTGTTACAGCAGCATCGATGATTGAATTACTATCACTATGTGTGTGTGTGTGTGTGTGCACATGTGTGTCACCATTTGGACAAAGCCTCCAGACACAGCCTGTCAGGTTGAGCATGGAATCGCCGACACACAGGTCACATGACTCGGCTTGAGAACAATCTGTAGGAGGGACAAAACTGGCAATTAATTAGCAGTATCAATCAAAACCCAGCTGGCTGGCCAGTACCCATGTATTCTCCCACAGAAAGACTGAAGCAGCTTCATTATTGTATGATATCCTGTTACTTTGGACAGTATCGGAGAATGCCGAAGTTTATGATCACAAAAAAAGATAATTGCTTCCTGTTAAACTCTCTTATTTGTGCTGCTTCTCAGTGTGTTAGCAATAATAGACAAGAAGCCATCTTACCAGTAAATAAGAAGTGAGACATTAATGAGGAAAGACAACAGATTAAAGCAGACTGCAAGAAAATAGACAGCAGATGGCAAGCTTAGGAAGACACAAAAACAGGTTCAGAGCAAAATATACTGAAATGGACATGCTGTAAGAAAATAAAACATACAAATAGACGCATACCTGACTGTAGATGCACAGAAGGGATCACTGCTAGAAGCAGCAGAGTGGAGGAGAGAACAGTAAAAGCCACCAGCTGCATCCTGACTGCCACAGACACCTGCGAGTGACACCTGGAAATGTTGGCACTTAAAAGTGAGCTGATTTTAAAAACTAAAAAGGCTTTGAATTTAAGTCTCCTCAGCTGGTCCTCGAAAGGGTTTCCGGAGGTGATGATAACCAGGACACAATGACAGATAGGAATGAGGAGATCTGTGTAACATGAGCACCACTAAACTTGGTTCCCTGGCAACCAATTGGCCCACCTCAAGCCACCTGAAATGCATGCCAGTTGGAACGGACTGACACCTGTTTACCT
The DNA here is from genome assembly GCA_015106755.1 of Etia nguti. Classification (NCBI taxonomy): domain Eukaryota; kingdom Metazoa; phylum Chordata; class Actinopteri; order Cichliformes; family Cichlidae; genus Etia; species Etia nguti. The sequence goes on from VUQG01011806.1 coordinate 18,398, forward strand.
AAGCAGGCGGTGAACGCATAGACACACCTGCATTCACACATATGTCCTTATGAAGCCTATAAATTAAAGAAGGACTAATGGGAATAAACAGAGCTAAATTAGTCTTCATTTTGATGTTACCTGCACTTAAACGCATGACAAGGTTCTTTGTTTTCCCTGTGGGAACACTAGATTTAGTGATGTGGTTGCCTGCCTTGTTAAAGTTTCTAAAATCCAGGTTGTGGGAACCCTGAATGTCTAAGCCTCAGTTAAACAGATGTTGATATTTTACAGCATGAAAAGGGTGATCATCAAAGTCACTAGCAGTCAGCTTCATGGCACCAAATGTCATGTCATGCCCATGAAGATATCAAAAATAAAATAGCTAAAAAATGCTGTTAACCTTTTAAACCCGAGGTTTATGTTGCTATTGTGGCTAAAATTCCTTCCTTCAATGTCATTTGTGACTTATTGAGATTCTTTTATCTATCCAGATCCCCCCAAAACATCTGAAAAATGAACAGCTTCAAAAACGAATTCATGCTAATTCATGTTATTCATACTTAGAGTAATACAAGTCAAGTAGAGGAAGGTTTAATAGACCTTGATCTAGATCTAACAAGAGCTAATAAGGCCTTCATATCCCTGTAAAGATTTCCAACAGGCATCTGCTAAAAAAAAAGGTACACTTGTTATTAGATGAATTGGTTTTCATCTATTCTGTAGTCATGTTTTTACCTCAGTGATGAAATTAAGATTTTTTTTTACTTTTTTATTGTATACATTTTAAGCATCACCACCCTTCTTTTGATAGAATATGTTTCTTGTACTTTATGTGTGCAAATAAATATAAAATAGCCCAGATAAATGCAAAGAAAGGCACAAAAAAACATTGTAACACTCAGCGACACTAGCCAAGATCGAGATGTTTATAGTAATGTTACGCTTAATGTGTGATTAGTTGTAAAAGAGGTTACAGTTAAATGGCACATTCCTATTGGTAAAGCTGGATCTGGATGTAAAGGACCAGATGTGAGTATTGAGCATTATTGTTTGAAACTACAGTTAGGTCCATATAGGATTTTGGACAGTGACACATTTTCCGTTTGTCTACAAATCACGACAGTAGTTGTTTGTTTGTTTGTTTGTTTGTTTGTTTTCTGTTTGTTTGTTTGAATCCAAAAATCCAGATGTGACTGAGGTGCAGACTTTGAGCTTTACTTCAAGAGGTTTAACAAAGGTGTTGCAGGATATAAGCAGTTTCAAGAGCAATTGGGCAATGTTTCCTGGTTATTCCATGACAAATCAAGCTGGTGAGAGACCTGGAGTTGATTCCAAGTGTTGAACTCTGTAGATTTTCAGTAGAACTCTCAACATGAGGTCCAAAGAGATGTAGATGCAGGTGATGAAGGTAAGGCTGAAAAACCAAAATAGTCCTGTCAGAGAAATAGCAAAAACCTTATAAGACAGGACAAATCAACAACTGACCGTCTCAGCTACACAAAAAGCCCTGAAAAGCAACAGAAAACATCTAAAGTGGATGATCACAGAATACACTCCCTGATTAAGAAAAACCCTTCACATCATCTAAACAAGTCACAGAGAATCTGTCCACGATGTCCAGGTGTTCTAGACTTCAGACCGCTTCATGTTTGTTAAACTATTTGATGTAAAGCTCAGACTCTGCATCTGAATCACGTCCTGGATGTTTGATTTTGAAGCCACTGTGTTGATGTACAGATAGACAACATTACAAAAAATTGCGTCATTTTCCAAAAAGCTGTGGCGCATTGGGTGAGCTCAGAGTACAAAGGTGCTCACGTCTCGCTAATATAAGAGGTTCCACAACGTGCAGCTGTGCAAATGCAGCAGCACAAAATGCACAAGTGCTTCCGACCTTTTAAATTGTCGCTTTGTGATGCAGATGCACTGAGTCACAGCCCCCGATCGGGCCGCAAAAAAAAAAAAAAAAAAAAAAAAACACACCCCCAAA
>VUQG01011806.1:22528-53489 GCA_015106755.1 Etia nguti
GTGGGGGAAGGGGAAGAGGGGGGGGGGGGGGGGGGGGGGCACTCTGTGCCCGAGGAGCGCAGAAATAATGCGCTAATAACGTTCTTGCAGGACGTGCAATTTGTTTTCATGTGTGCGAGCAGATAACTGATAAGATCCTTTCCGCGCAGATTTTCTCATGCATGCATGTTGCACGTAGAATTTATTCGAGGTTCTGCGCCTCTGCTGTGCGACATCACGAGGAAAACCCAGACTGTGGCTTACATAATAATTCGAGGAGTTTACATATAGCCACGCGCAGATATGCCTTAAGCTGTAATTCTATTTTAAAACGATGCAGTTCATTCAGCAAATGAGAGCCCACATTTTACAGTCACGTGTTAGCCTGGTGATTAATTAAATATTTTATATCTATCCCAAAGCATTCAAAATACATAGCCTATTGGTTAACTGGAAGTTTCGCTTCTTCCCGAAAGACTTCATCTCATGACGTCCCAAAATACAAACACATAGATCAAATCAAATCAAATCAATTTATTTATATAGCGCTTTTCACAGGATAAAAACCACAAAGTGCTTCACAGTAATATAAAACAGAAATACATAAAATATATTAATAATCAAACATACAGCACAAATCTAATTAAGATTTGTGCTGCCCAAATCTAATTAGATTTGGGCAACTGTTCAAAAAAATACATTTGAAAAAAAGTGATCATGTTCAAAGAAATAAAACCTTATATGGGCTGTCAAGACTACTTTTTTCTACATAGCTATTGGAAAGTAGGGGTTTTTTTTGGTGTTGTTTTCCCAAAATGGAGCACGTAATGACATCACAAAGAGCAGGAGAGCACAACATCTGAAGGTCTTATAGTGGTAGGATGGTTTCTAAATAGCTCAGGCGTGTTAGATTACAAGATTATAGCATTTGAAGCAGTGCATTAACACATCAAGTGCTCTTCTGCTCTGTGTGATGCCACAGCCTGCATCCTGTGGCTCAAACCACACCAGCTTCTGTTTCTGGAAATGCTGTTCGATGGACAGTGGGTGTTGTGGTAGTGACTCATCTTTCTGATAGTAATGTATTTCTCAATTTCTTTTCCTCTCCTTTAGGTTTAATCGGTGTGACTGCTGAACCAAACGATGATCCTGAACGCCACAGATCTGGGCTGGGATTCTGAATCCTCAGGTGCAGAGCCCATCATCCCATCAGACAAACTGGGAAGGTCATCTGCCTATGAACTCCCACCTCTCACAGTGTGGGGCGTGGCCCTCTGTGTTTCAGGGACTCTCATCGCCACTGAGAATGCCATCGTAGTCACTACCATCCTGGCCACCTCGTCTCTTCGTGCCCCTGTCTTCCTGCTGCTTGCCAGCCTTGGTATGGCTGATCTCCTGGCTGGTGTGGCGCTGATTCTGCACTTCCTCTTCATGTTCTGTGTGGAGCCCAGTGATTGGTCAGAACTGCTGACCTCAGGACTACTGGTGACATCTCTGACTGCCTCCCTCTGTAGCCTAATGGGTGTTGCTCTGGACAGGTACCTGTCTCTGAGCCACGCCCTCACCTATGGCTCAGGCCAGTCGCGGCGGAGAGCCGCCATCCTCCTGCTGTTGGTCTGGTTGGGTGCGTGCGTGATTGGGGCGGGGCCAGCAATGGGATGGCACTGTCTTGAAGACCCAAATTCCTGTTCTGTAGCACGACCTCTGACCCGGACATATTTATCGCTGCTGTGTGGGGGCTTCCTAGTGGTTGTAATGGTAACCCTGCAATTGTACGCCGGGATCTGCCGTGTGGCAAGGCGGCACGCCCATGCCATCGCTACCCAAAGGCATTTCCTCCCTTCCAATCAGTCATATGCAAGCAAGCCCGGCAGCGGGAGAGGTTTCTCTAGGTTGATCCTGGTCCTCAGTGTGTTTGTGGGCTGCTGGATGCCCTTTTCCCTCTGGGGGCTGCTGGGAGATGCCTCCAGCCCTCCTCTGTACACCTATGCCACCTTGGTGCCAGCTGCAGGCAGCTCCCTACTAAACCCCATTCTCTACAGTCTGAGACACAAAGACATTCGCAAGGTGCTGCTCCACGCCTGCTGCCCACACAGATACTCACACAGCACACACATACACTACCCTGTTGATGTTTAAACTGCCAAACCTCAGCAGACTCAACCCAACACAAGATCTATGCCAGACATATCACCATTTGTGTGCCAAAATACACTCATTGCTCCAATGACTGTCACTTGGATCCAGAACGAGGAGTCTCTGACACATGCATACTCCCACACGCGCAGGCAGCACTTTTCAGAGATAAAAGTGTTTCTACAAATCAGAATGTACTGTGCTGTCCTGGCTGGTGGCCATCTTGGGACAAAAGATACTGTTTGTGCTGTGTACCTCATCCTCAGTAAACTGTAGCTTCACTGGATTCCCAGAAGAAAACAATCACAGAAATACTATAATGTGTATTATATATATATATATATATATATATATATATATATATATATATAAATAAAATGGACTTGATGAGTATTGGCACTTTACAACAACAGGATTGGACAGATTATAAATAGAAGCCTGTCACAGTGTAATGACATGTGATCCAAAGCCTGAGTTCATTTACTTGAATGTCTGCAAAGCAACATGTTCTATATTGCTGAGAGATTATTTTGCACATGTTGTTAAAGGCACTTTGAAACATACTGACAGTATGTTCCAATTGCACAACCATTTTTAAAAAAATGAATATTTTATACTGATGAATAATAAATATGATTTTTTCTACCAAGTGACGTCAGCCTTCTTCACTGCTAGCAGGGCTTTTAGTGCTTGTCTCTTTCCATCTCGCACTCTTTAACTCGGACCGCTGCTGCTGTTCCTGTATCTTAAATTATTTCGTGTTTGAAGCAATGGGCGATGTTATTACCGTCCTGGAGCACCCACTGCATCCTTGAAGCAGCCATGGCATGAGAATGCGGCAATTATGCAAGAGGTTTCTCTCTCCTCCTACCCGTTTTCTGACAATTTCTGCAGTCAGTTCGTTTTCACACGCTCTACACACGCGGCACCGAGCGCTGTGAAAGGTGTCCACCAAAGACATAAAGAGGATGAGTCACGGACAGACCGAGCAGAGCTTTTTTTTTTTTCCTTCTTCAAGGTTTAACCTCTTACTTAAGACATCATAGCACACACACTAAGAATCTGAACAGTAAGTGAAATTCACTCCATCTTTATTGAAAGAACTATAATCATTTGGAAATTTAAGGCAGGAGAAGCGGATCTTTGGCTAAGCGTGCCGTGTCATGGTGCATTAACACAGACAGACTTAAAAGAAAAGGCACTTAAAAAGAAAAAAAAGTGGTCCACACTAAACAGTCAGTTCATTTGACTCATCATCATAGCTTTGGAAGAAGCTGACAGGAACCAGTATTGTTAACCAAATTAAGGCACAGACACTGAAATTCAGTATAAAAAGGCACTGAGATTGAAGCAACAGATTCTAGCTGATCCCCAGAAAATCTCAGAATACAATTGCAGGAAGAAAAACATAAGAAAAGTAAAATACATTAGCCAAAAAAAATAACATTAAAAATAAAAATCAAGTTATTAATGTTAAATTTCTGCATATGTTAAGTATGGCAAACTTATCCAACACTCCTGGTGTCTGACATCAGCCAATACCTCTCTCCCCATCTCACTGAATAATTAATTACTGAGTTTGTTTATGAGTTACAACCACAAGACAAAGATTCTCATGAAACCACTTAAAAAACAAAGAAAAAGTGAGAAGACAAAATACAAAAAGTAATAAAAACTGTGCTTTGTAGGGATTTAAAGTGATTGAATTAATAATCCTTAGATATTACTGGAGATATAAACTTTACATCCGTATCACATAATCTATGAAGAAGCTTGTGTCTTTCCATTGGTACATATAACTACTGTGAACTGAAGCTGTTGCATGCATGTGTGTGTTTGTGTTCGACTTTGCTCTCTATTATCTGTTGCCATAATGCACCACAGCAAATAAAAACCAGGCTTTAAGCCCTCAGCAAAGGATACCTGATTGTAACAGACACACAGAGAGAGGCGGAGGTGATGCATTTAGGCACGCGCTCAGAAGAGACGTGCGTCACATCACATAGCGCTCTTGCATCAATAACAGCCGTGTGTCATCCAATGAGAATTAATGGCAAATTAGGACAAAACCAGGCACGCTCGCTCCATTTATAATTCTGACATAAATTATCTTGAATATACGTGACTGGATCGAGGATTGTGATTTGAAATTGGTCACAAGCAAATGCAACATGCACACGTCCTCTCAAATTGACCAGCTTTCACACAAAAAAAAACACAGACTTCTGTTCTGTTTGTACTTGAAGGCTGGAATCTGAATGGGAATGCACAGGTGTTTTCTAAGACTGAGGAAGAAAACAAACAAACAAAAAACCACACACACGGACAGACACAAACACGCACACGGTAGTGAGAGGAAAAAGGGTGGCGGTCAATCGGACCAGTCATCCTCTTCTCCGAACTCGGAGGAGTCGTCCTCGCTGTCGCTGCACTCCACGGCGATACGGCGCGACAGGATGGCGGCCACATCGTTGCCAAAGTGATCCCTCTTCTCCTGCTCCCGCTGTGCCTCCACCTTCCGCAGGTTGAAACCTGAAAGCGTGTTAAACGGTTTAAAGGCGCGTTCAACATCTGAGTAATCTTTATCCAGCTTAACTCTGTCATTATTGAGGTCATTCATATAAAAACGTTGTCATCACTGACTATTATGTTGCACGTAGTGGTAATCAGGGAGCTGGCAGATAGTAGTCACAAATCATGTATGGCACTTGGAGGAAAGAGTCCACACACTCAATATTTAAAATGCAGGTTTTAAGTATTAATATCATTCAAGACCACCACACACTGTCTTTTTAAAAGCTGAACAACCTGTTACCCAACGTCCTTGACTTAATAAATTACAGCTCAGTGGCATAATTCATTTCCTCCTCTGCCCTCTTCCCTGCTGTGCTGATACAGAAACATACTGCTTTCCAGGAAATGGTTTGGGGCGAGTGGGAGTTGACCGCAGCGCGAAAATCTACAATAAATCAACTAAGTTTATGATAAACAGTTCATAAGGCTCAACAATAACACACGATTAGCATATCATTTTGTATGTATCACAGGATGATGAGAACCTTATGGCTGTGAAGAGGGAGCATCAGTTTGACTGCAGAGCTGGAGCAGTCAAGGACATCACACTTATCTTTGTAAGCCATAACATGTTGTGGAGAAAATACTCACTGCCGAGTGGAGAAAACAAAAACCAAAATAAAAAAAACATTTAGGGTTTTGAAGGACTTTTCTTGTCAGCAGCCCTGATTCAAATTAATGGTTAAAACTATCAAAATAAACTTACTAGCCACTTTGTTCACCTGCTCATTTGTGCAAATGTCTCATCAGCCAATCACATAACCGTAACCCAAAACATTTCGGCATGTAGCCAAGACAACCTCCTGATGTTCAAACTGAGCACCAGAATGGAGTTTCATTCGAGTTGTATTCAAAGGTGACTTAAGTGACTTTGAACGTGGCACGGTTGTTGATGCCCGAGTATGTCAGAAACCGCTGATCTACTGGGATTTCCCCAAACAACCATCTCTAGGGCTTAAAATTGGACAAGAACACTGAAGAAACGTTTCCTGGTTTGAGTCTTGATTTCTGGTGCAACATTCAGATTGTAGGGTCAGAATGGAGGATATTTTCTTGGCACACTTTGGGTCCTGTAAGTACCAGCTGATCATTATACAGCACAGTCTAGCAGAGTACTGTTGCTGACCACGTCCATCCCTTCATGACCAGAGAAAAAAAACACATCATGTCACAAAGCTCAAATCATCTGAAACTGAGCTTCACAGTCACCAGATCTCAATCCAACAGAGCAACTTTGGGACCCAGGACTATAAGGATGTACCTAAAAAAGTGACTGTATGTGTAGATATATATATATATATATATCTCACATTAGAAGTAGTATTCAGAAATTGGTTTTTCTATGCGTGCCATTTTGTTTGTATTCCTTCTCAAATGTATCACACTGTTCCACTCACTGACAGCTGGGACTAAAAATGTGCCAAAAAACAGCAGCAGGCAGCAGAGACCAAATTAAGTAGTAAACATTGCAGGATTCAATATTTTTTTTTCTAATCCGCCTTGTAAATGTTTGGCAAGTAAGGGAATGCACAAAGTAAATGGTGACATGTTAGTGTGCACAAACGCAGAGCAGATATCTTCTTTACTCGTTGGTAGTTTAAGTATTGTGTTAGTGCTTAAATCTTTATCTGAGAAACTAGCACTGGTAATCACATGCTTTAGAACAATAGTGGTATTAAAGGTTAAGGGTGTGAATATCTAACTGCTAGATGTCAGTAGATTGCAGTAGATATCTATTTTCTCACATTTCCCTATTTAAGTGCAAAAATTTAGCTACGGAGGCTGTTGTAGGACAAAAAAAACTCAGGAGTGTTTTGTTCAGAGGGAAAGTGTGCTTTTTAAGACTCTTTAACCATTTCAGCTGTTTGAAGATGAGAGGGTCGCATGTCTAATCTGCTGCCAAGAATTAATTTTGAAAATATCAGGAATAAATAAGCATGTTTTTGCACTTTTTTCTGATTTACAGCCCTTAGAGATATATCTTATCTCTCTCTGAAAAATTTGTTTGACTTTATTAAGCTTTGTTGTTGTTGTTCTGCTGCATAAATGTGTAACTTTATTACAGAATAGAAAAATTTTAAAAAACAAAACAGTAAAATTCTTCATGGTTCGTTATATATGTATGTTTGTTATGTGTTGCATAGTTTGCATGTTTTATTTGTTTCCCATGTTTGAGACTTAGATCCAGCCCATGAGGAGTGAGGTGTTCCTGTGGTGCATTACCTTGTCGGATGGCCTGCAGCAGGTCGCTGCGAGCGTCACTGACGGGCTCTGGCTGAGGTTTGGGAGCAGAACAGGCTGTTACCCCGCCAGATGGTGGCGGAGGACGAGCAGAACTCTCGAAAGGTGGTGGAGGAGGGCCGGGGGGAGGCGGTGGAGGAGGTGGTGGCGGTGGACCCCCGCCTGCAGGCATAGGTGGTGGAGGAGGGATGGCGGACATAGATGGGGGAGGAGGGGGAGCAGGAGGAGCGGAAGAGGAGGCGAGCGGAGGGGGAGAAGGTGGGGCGTCAAAGCCAGATGGAGGTGGGGGAATCCCAAAACCAGAAGGTGGAGGAGGGGGAGGAGGTGCAGGGGGAGGAGAGAGGCTTGGGCGGGAGTTGGTTGGGGAAGAAGCAGTGGGCGGAGCTGGAGGAGGGTGGCTTGGACTCAGCATGCTGACACGCTTCTGGGTGGGTGCTCCATCGTTACCATACCTGTAAGTGATGGAGAGGAAGTTGGAGGTATAAAGGATAATATAAACGGCATAATGGAGCCTTCACTTCCCTCCATTAACCTGCAATTTGTGTGCAGCTGCTTCCAGAGCAGCTCCTATTCATTAAAGAATCAAAAAGTCAAAGACTATTATCCATTTAGCTTCAGCTCAGAAGGCGTGTATAGGATTTCAGTGGAGCTGTACATGTGGCTGTACTTTCACTACACGTTTGCAAGGGCGGCGGTGTGCTATGAGCATGTGTGGGCTGGTATGTATGATGTTACAGTACTTACGCCATGTCCGGAGGTGGAGGAGGCAATTCATCGGGACCGGGAGGAGGAGGAGGGGAGCCAGGATCATAAGCATAGGAGTTTGTGCTAAGCTCAAGGCTTTCAGAGTTGAAGCCCTCCCCAGATCCAATACTGCCATTCAGAGCCTCAGAAGAATTCCTTATAAGAAATGAGACATCGCTGTGAGCCCCAAAATAAGCCAGACCACGAGTACAAATAACAAATAATAAGAAACACGGACGTGATTAGTGCTCAGGCGGCATCTGTTTATGCACATTTATAACAATTTCAGAAACGTCTCAAATGGATTTTAAAGCAGCGGACACAGATCGTTACACAAAGTGCTGAAAGAAAATAGCTTGTTCTTCACCTATACAGCTTGTCAGGAAATCGGACTGTTTTTTCTCCACATCAGGCCTGCTGTGAGGCCGATAAAACACTGCATGAGCTGAATCAGCAAAACTTCCCATTTTGGTAAAAAGAATATAATCCAAAACGAGGAATTTAGGACTTCATTCTTTGTTATTATTGAGATATAATGAGTACTATTAACTAATTTGTGCACATATATTTGTTGTATTTAATCTTTTAATTGTAATATATATTAAAATAAAAAAAACATATATACATATACAAACACACACACACACACACACACTTAAAAGTAAGCAACAATATTAGCACCATCAAGAATAGGGCCCAGTGTGACTCACACATTTGTTTACTGCAATTTCCAATGACGGCCAGTTCTACACCCAACCCCCCGAGAACATTTTCTGGCAGGACATACCACCCAAACCACTGTGTACAGATTCAGTGATAAAAGGGGAAAGAATGAGCAAAATAAGGCCTGATCTGTTTTTTTACTTTGTAAAGAGAAACAATAAATTCCTATTGTATTAATTAAATGATTTATAAGATATGCTTGAAATCCACATTAAAGCCTACTGGGTATGTCAAGGCTCAGAGCCACTGCAGCAGTGTGGATGACGCTGGACGAAAATGATTGATGTTTTGTGATGGACTAGTGTGAAGACTATTATTTCACTATAATTAGACTTTGATAGTTTTTGTTCTTTTGATCCCCGGTCACTGTTAATGACTGATAAATAAAAAGGAGGCATGCCAGAAAACTTACATTAAGTCAGACTTTGGTACAACAAACTCCTCTCCCATCTTACGTCGTTCCCATTCCTCCTTTCTGGTCTTGATCTTTCGAGGATTGAGGGTCCGTTGGTTCAGATGGTCTTTCTTCTCCTTCTGCTCATTAAGGAGACGGTTTAAAAAGTGCAAGATTAGCACTAGATTTGAACATTTTCATGTGATGTGACTAATGGTAGATTGCTTTTACTTATGTAATGACTCATGTCTTTGTGCGTATGAGGGTGTTTATGAGTCTCACTCTGTGCTTGCGTTTCTCCTTCATGATGTCCTTGGTGTCCTGCAGCATCTTCTCCTTCCACAGGTCAAAGAAGTAGGAGGGATCGGTGTAAAACTTTAGGGCCTCCTTCCCATCGTCTCTGTAGACAACAATTTACAGACATTAATAATTATTTCTATGTATCAGTTGCACAATGTGCTATCTTATATGCATGAACAAAAAATACAGTGTTAGTTAAAAGATGGTTATCTGCCATGTCTCCCAGTAAACTTCCCCTTTAAAAGAAGCCTTCACTAAAAATACGCTAATGTCTTTAGTCACATCCACATCACACCGCACATATAAATCACTGTCTGTAAAGAATGATCCGAGTCAAATTATTACCACATTTACATTCAAACCAGGCACAGCTCTACACATCACATTTAACATTGCTGGGTTAATTACGCAGACATCACCCTCTCACTCTGTTCTGCCTTCTGATTATTCCAACTTCAGATGACATATCGTGCCTTGTACATGATCTACACTCGCTGATATGTTAGCTTGTGACTAAAGACACTTTATATGCATCCATCCGTTCCTTTTTCTTCCACTTATCTAGGCTGGAGCCTATCCCGACTACTATACAGCAAAAGGCAGTGTACACCCTAGACAGGGCTCCCACAGAAAGACAACGATTCACAGTCACATTAACACCCACAGTTGATTCATAATCACCAATTAACGTAACATGTATGTCTTTGGACTGTGGGAGGAAGCTGGAGTAGCTGGAGAGAACCCAGGCAATGGTGCTAACCACGACACCACCAGGCTGCCCTCTGGGGTTATTTCCCACAGAATATCTTCAGTGGTGCACCAATTGATTGGTGGGTTATTTAACAGCAAAACCAACAAGTGTGGCTTGTCAAACAGCTGCCAGTATTAAAACCCCAAAACTGCCTGAACTTAAACAGGTTACACACTAAAAACAGAACAACAGGGAAAACGATGACGTCGACACAATAATTCTCTAGGATTTTGCAAAGGCGTACTACATGTTTTCTAATGTAAAACTGCCATTCGTGTTGGACTGAGCCTCCTTAACTCAAACATAATACTGCCCAGACACCTCCGAGACCCACTCCTTGATAAGAAGCACATGTAACAGGGGTAAGCTTAAATAATGCACAGTCATTACAAGAATCTCCCATGCACCCTGTGTGTTTCCATATGGGCACATGCGCTTGCACGTGTTCTTGTTATTCACTGCGGGTGCTGCTCCAGTGGATAAATATGAGCTTGGCCTGTGCAGCATCTTACCGGTATACGCTGAGCTGGTTGAGCGGTGGAGGAGGATCGCAGGTCGTGTAAGTGTCTTGTACAGGCACTGGCAGAGATGGCCTGGTGAAGAGCTGCTGGTCCTGGGTCAGACTGCTTTTGAAAGCCTTCCGGGTATTGATGGCCTGCAAAGAAACTGAGAGAAACAGACCGGCAATGTTTTAAACATGTCTTGTGTTCATTAGATTCTCTGCAAAGGAGGTTTCAAACCAATAGACTACACTGATACCAGCATAAGTAGTAACGTTAACAGTAAGATGTGCAAGTACATACCCTCCTCTTCTTTGGGGTCCAGCTGGGTAACTTTAACCTGCAGGCGATCCACTCTTTCTCCAAGCGAGCTCACCCTGCCAGCAAATTCTCCAGCTTGAACAAACAGCTCCCCGAACACATCCTCTGCATATTTGCCTGCACGCACACACACACACACAAGTTTCTCACTTGCACCAATTAAAGGATTTATCTCACGCATGCATAGCCAGTGAAAATTCACATCTACATAAAAATGCATTAACCTTTTTTTAAAAACAAAAAACATCCATGTAATACATATTCATCACTGCTCATTAACCATTCATACACACACTGACACCCGAGCATAACAGCAGCTTACTGAGGCTGCCGAGCTGGCGGATGATGTTGGCCAGGCTTATGTTGGTGACACATTCTAGCTCACTGCGGATGTTAGAAGGGATGGGATGGCGACAAACATGCCGCGGCTCTATATTCCTCGTCACCAGAGGCATGGTGGGGTGTGCTGGGGGTAGGGCAGCCCAACCCTGATGGAAAAGGAGAGGTAGGTCAGGCGATTCAAAAACATATAAATGTAATCAAATTAATATGACATTTTACTATACTTTTGCACCCAATCAGCACCTATTTTGATTATGACACGACTGTGAACTGGTCCTAACAATTCACAGACTAATCATATTGAGGTAAAAAAAAAAAAGAAAAAGAAAAAAAGTTACTTCCATTCCTAAATAAGTCACATGAGACAGACGCCTACAAAAATACACTGACCCAGACAGAGCTAAAGCAGAAGCAAAACTATGCCTTTGCTCCACCCATCGAACATGCACCACCCACCCGGTTTAGAGTGGACAAATCTAAAATGTCCAAAATAGCAAAGAGCAGAACTAGTTGGATTTGTGATTTCCGCACTGCTTAGAGCAGTGGAAACGCATCACGTTATTTTAAACAGATCACATACATGGTAGTCGTGTGAGCTCACGCAGTGCAGTAATTCCACAGTGTCCATACTAAATAAGATAAGCAACGACAGTTCCTATCAAGGGGTCAGAGATTTGCAGTGGCTGCAGACTCTCCCTGCTTTCAACACAGTGCGGCCTTGATTTTGGTTTACTCTCTAAGTACAGCCTGTTGTGCTTGCCGTTGCCCATTGCAGCTGCCTAATTACAAGTTTTTTCCTGTTGGTGGTGAATCATGGCATAAATGTTACTGTGTGTAGAAAAGGAAAGAAAAAGAAAGCGGGAAAAAAATGGAGGGTCGCTACCTTCGCACCTCGGGATGTGTACATTACCAAGCTACCTGGAGGATTTAGTGATTAATCGTGAATGAAGGAATGCGTCCATTTCAGGCTTAGACGCTTGTTCGTCACTGACAGGTCGCCCACTCTGCCTTTGACAAAGTGATATTAGCCAGCTTTACTGCCCTTTTTTCCTCAACTTTACACCGAGCTCCTAACTTTCTCTAACGTGAGTAAATACGTGGTAAAAAGGACGGGTTACATTTTTTTGCGCCCACAACTTCAGTTAAATGGACTAAATGTAACTTTGGATCTCGGCCTTGTTAGAGCAGGAAGTAACTTCTGGGCGCCTCTTATATCGAAGGAAAAGCCAAACAAACGTATATTTACGCCACTCGCTTAAACAAAACAACACTTAACAAAGACATTTCACTTACCGTCAAACCTGGTAACCGTAGGTGTCTCTTTATACAGCCCTACAGTTGTTATTGTCTCAAGATTTTTCTTAAGAAATGTTGTTCGGTACTGTATGCGGGACCGAGCTAAACAGATCGCCCAAGTCCCGGGGTTGCGAACTTCTGATTGGTCGAGCGGCGGAGTTCTTCGAAGCTGATTGGCTGCTGGGCCTGTCACCTGCTATAACCGAGAACAGGATGTGGAAATTGCAACGTAAAAAGCGCAACTCCACCCAAACTAGTGGCAAACATCTGTCCGCAATTTACGTAAGAGAGGGTGGAGGCAGCGGCACATTCCAACGTACGCTCAAGCGAGTTGGAACGCGTCCGAGGAATGACTGGCATCAGCTTCCATGGATAAAAGGTGCTGCGGAAAAAAGCTTATACCGACAAGCAGGTTGTCCAGTAAGTCTCGGTGAGTGTTAAGTGCCTGCTTACCCTCAGCTCAGCCCGAGCAAACTGCAGAGCTTTAAGTAAGCGTGCATCCAGTGAAGACTCAATCACATACAAGTTGGCTTCAACCCTGTGAATATGTGGCGAATACATTTGAGACGGTGTGGTTATTTTAATGTTGCAATGGGCTTTATCAGTACAGTGCCCACATTTGTTTTGGCATATAGAGTTAACACTGTTACACCCAGCTGCTTTTGTTTTCCTTCATAGATCAAGTGTCCATACAATGTGGTTGGAGGAAATAGACTATCAAAGTAATTTAATTGTTGCACGCTTGTTGACTTTTTTTTTTTTCTTTTTACTTTTTTGTGCTGTTTCCCACTATCGAGTTCATGTAAATACAGTCTGTAGGTGGATGTGTGCTTCTCTCAAATTATTAAACACAACTTATAGAATTCACTCGTAAAGACATTAAAGCTTGCCATTTGTAAACAACCACAGATTCCAAGATCATCAGTTCAGACAATTATATGTGAGTACAAGTTATTGAGATGTGTCACCACTTTGCCAAGAAGAAGCCCCAAACTGTCACCCTCAGTGGCAGGAAATTGGTTAGGATGTTCAGGAATAATCCAAGAACCACCGAGGCTCAAGCCTGCTGTGAACTGGAAACTGCAGAAACACCAGTGTCACTGTCCACAGTGAAGCATCACCATGGATTGAGAAGGTGCTTACCAGGAAAGAAGCCCCTGCTCCAAAATCAAAATCTTCAAGCTCGACTTAAATTTGCAGCTGCGCACATGGACAAACCAAATACCTTCTGAATAAAGGTTTGATGGTTGAGACAAGACAAAGTTTGAGTTATTTGGCCAGGAGTAAAGTTGAGGCTCTCAAAGCTAAGAACACTGTACCAACGGTCAAGGATGATGGTGGCAGCATCATGCTTTGGGCTGTTTTGCTGCCAGTGGTACCATCAAATTCTTCAACTTCCCCTCAAACGTGGAAACGTGGACACAATTGGATGTCCCAACAGGAAAAATCATATAGAAATATAATAGATATAGAAAAATATGGATAAATATAGAAAAAAATAGAGAGATAATTATTTTCAATTCAATTCAGTTTTATTTATATAGTGCAACATTGAAACAACAGTTGCCTAAAGGTGTTTATCTTCCACAGGACACAAATTATAGTTGCTCTGACACACCTGACCCATTTCATTACAACCAGTCACTAACAGAGTAACCCTTATTTGGAATTTAATGTGGTGTGAATTCAGGTTTTAGACTGCAACTTGATTGTTTTCCTCTAATACATTTTCACAGTATACACAGCCAGTTTACTATAAAATCTAAGCTTTTCTTCAATGTAAAATTTTATTGCACATAAAAGTACTTAAGGCTTACAGTGATGTAGGCAAAGAAGCTAAACAACCTGTTGGATCAAACTCAGGTCAAAGGGTTGCATTCTGGGATACATTGGTAAAAAAAAAACCCACAGCTTTATGGTTCAACTGTAAAATAAAGAATAGCCTGTCAGACCGCTGTTTTGCATTCAGAAATAGTTGGAACATACATACATCCTTTGTGACACAGTAAAATCTGTATGAGTTGAAAATAGTTGTTATTATTTGGCTTGTAACACAGTTAAAGCAACAAACTCTTCTTCTGCTCAATATTTGGTTAAAATAAAATGCTGTTTTAAATATAAATACAGTTTTTCTTTCAGAGTTGGCTCTACCCTTTAGCTGCAGATTTCTTCATGTCCACTAGAGGGAGTTGTCATGTGAAGAACTGTATATGCCTGAAATCCCAGGAAAAACAGGAAACTTCACTAGCCGCTTCCCCCTCTTTGGATAATGTCTGCGCAGCTTCATCCATCCGTGTGTGAGTCTCAGTGTTGTGTGTTTACCCAGCTGAGTGTGTAGGAGCTGTGAGCATTTGCTACTGTCTGTTTTAGGACACTATGACCCTCTCCTGCAGAGCTGTGAACCAGCTTGAGTCCACAAGCTTGAAGACCTTGAAGGACACTGAACCAATAGCGGAGCACTTCCTCATCCCTTCCACCCACCTCAAACCCTGCCCACTGCAGGTGCACATTGGCAACAAGATGGTGGACATTCTGTAGAGTTCCCGCCTCGATCCAATTCTGAAAAACGCGCCACTCGCCGCTTAGCAGGTCAGCATACAGGAAGTGAACCTAAGGAGAAGAAAGAACAGAGGAAAGTATGGCTCTGGTCTACCACCTCCCCACCCTCCCAAGCACATACATAGGAAGCCTAAGTCAGCAAAACACCAGATACAGAACAAAGCAGGCATCAGCAACAACAGAAAAGACACTGATTAAGTCAGGAACAGCATTTCCTGTCAGCATGCTAAAGCACTGTAAAAAAAAAACATATATTAGATTTGCATATCAGCTGATCTGAATTGGGATGGTACTGAGATCAGCTCAGCTTTACTAAGAACAATTCCCAATACTGTCTATATGTTTAATGGTAGTTTATTAGGATATATTCACGCTATGAGGGTGGCTGTGGCTCAGGAGATAGAACAGGTCGTCTGCCAATTCCTGCTAGTCTGTGTGTCAAACTGAACCCCGAGTTTCGCCCGATGTATCCGTTGGAGTGTGATAATGTTAGGCGAAGTGCCTGGGCATAGAAAACAGAGCTTTTATGAACGCATGTGTAAATGGGTGAATGAGGCTTGTAATGAGAAAGTGTTCTGAATGCTCAAAGTATCAGTTCATTTACCATTTTACTGCTTTCCATAGTGGACCTGCTGCTTTGTAATCATACAATCATATATAGTCAAATATTGAAGATCAAATTATTGAAATTATTAGCTGCAGTTCCCGGAGAAATCGATTGCAGCTCACTTGCAACCGCTGAAAATACATCCTTACAAGCTAAAAAGTCACAAAATAGAACAATATTTAAAATGTTGAGTCTGTTGGTCTCCCCTTTTAACATGCAGCAGTAATTAGTACTATTTTTTTTAACTGTTATATCCTCTAGTGCCAAAATTGCATGGAGCTTGGCTATCTTGTTTATGACCTTACAGTCAAATTTATGTTTCATATGCCCTAACCTATAGTGCTGTCATATAGTGTTTGCCCCCTTCCTTCAAGAACTGCAATGAACTGTTTGCAGTAACTGACAATGATTTTTTTTTCCATCACTGTAGAGGAATTTTAGCCCACTCTTCTTTGAAGAATAGTTTAATTCAGTCACATTGGAGAGGTTTGTAGTTCTTAAGATGTTGTTCTGGGTTCTTTTGTGACCTCCTGGATGAGTCGTTGATGCGCTCTTGGAGTAATTTTGGTAGGCCGGCCGAAGGTTCACCACTGTTGCACTCTCATCGTAGTTCACTGGAGACCCAAAACCTTAGAAATGGCTTTGTAACCTTTTCCAGACTGATATGAATCAGTGACTTTGTTTCTCAGTTGTTTCCTTAGATTGTGAAGTGAACATGACGTGTTCACTTCACTTTGTTAGACAGGTTGTATTTAAGTGATTTCTTGATTCAACAGGTCTGACAGTAATCAGAACTGAGTGTGGCGAGTAAAATTGAACTCAGCTTTCACAAAAAATCTGGTTAATCACAGTAAATTTAATTAACAGCACTGTCGGTCATAAATTTTGTAACAACTGAGCCACACAGGTTTAAAGGCTGGCAATGGCAGCCACTTGTGTAGTCTACGTCATGGGCTCTACATACTTGAACCAAATTTGGATCAAACTGGAGGCAATCAGACATTAAAGCAGTCAGAATTGATTTGCTTGTCCAATCAGAGGGAAAAAATACATGAAATCTCTAATTAACAGTGTTCTGAGCTGTCCAAACATCTTGTGCTCTAGGTTTGGTTATTTTTGGATGAAATTTGAATAACAGAAAGTCAAAAGTGTTAACAAATGCAACAAATGTGCACGGTCTGTAGCCATCTCCTCTGCGTCATCCACTGAATCCATACAGCTGTGTTAGAATTTTCCTTGTCCATCTAAAAGTGAGAAAGTTTAGCCCCCCCAAAAATTTGACCCACTCGTTTGATCATTTCTCCCCGTATGGTGGCGCTATTGCTTACATGAAGCATATGACAGCATATGAAGCTATTGTATATTTTAACTCCGTGCTGTGGCACTAATTATTTATAGATGAACGTATTGGACTGCTTGCTATTCTGTCACCCCGCACATAATCAAACTCCAGGTACGCAGTTCCCTCTTGTGGCTGCAGGATGCAATTGGGTGATTCATTCACTTAAACTGTTGCCATGGTAGCCAGAGATGGCACAGAGCCCTGTTGCTATGGGAACATCTGAGTAAAAGAGCTTTCGGGGTATGTTGGGGTGAAAAGACTCTAAGGTATGTTTGTTTGGCACTGTTTCTCTACATTTCGGTGTGTGTGCATGCGTGCGTGTCTTACTGTGTGATGTCCCAGAGCTGCCATGATGTCTGCCAGTGTCTGAGAAATACCACCCGGGTTTCCTCTCCTCTTGTGCGCGCGCTTCTTTGGAGCTCGCCACTCAAGCCACATCTTGTGCTGGCTGGCCACGCCTCCATCGCCATGGTTACTAGCCAAACTGTTGCCAAGGTGACCACCAGATGCATTAGAGTTGCTGGGATCAAAACAGTGTACTTCACATCCAAGCCCCGACACAGTCTTCAGAAAGTCTGCATCTCCCCCATCCATGCTAGAGAGACAAAGACAGACACACAAAGACAGGAAGGAAGGCAGGAGAGCACAAAGGCCGTTTGAACATTATTGCATGCATGATTAAATATGCATTGCATTGTTTATTCCAACCGAACCGGTGATAAGAATGCATAGCAGCACGTGCACTGACATAAGGCTCAGACAAGAGGCACACCTGAAGGAATATGCGACACACGTTTTGTGTGTAGCTGGAAGGAGCCAGTCCTCAGCACACAGCAGCCAATGGGCTGGCGCTGCAGGGCTCTGTGCTGCCTGAGCCCGCCCTGGAGATAAAACCTTGGAGCAGTTCATCTGGGGACAGACAAGAGGAAAGAGTCACATAAGACGGGCTGGATGGAGGTCTGGAAACAGCGCGACACAGAATTAGCATTCAAATGAGAAGATGGGAAGCAAAAGAAGGAGAAGTTGTTCAGAAAAGTGGCCAGAATTGTGTAATTTGTGAGAACATTGCAGAGTCATGGCTCCAAATATCTTTGAATAAACCACAATTGTTTAACGATGAACTCATAATTTGATGTCGGCTGTTTAAAAAGGCCACACGTGAGATGCTTTAATTTGTTGCATTGAATAATTAACGGGGACTGATTCTGCTTTTTTCTTGTTTTCTGTCACATACGCTGCTGCTACTTTGTGCTCACATTAAGAACGGTGAAAGTTTCAAGTCATGCAGTCAGAGAAAGTTTAAGGTTACAAACAGCTCTGTTGTAAATTCATAGACTGGCTATCCTTATACGGTCATCTCAAACAAGGAGCTCTGTCTGTGAGCGCTGACGCCCCTCCCACCTGCAATTCAAAACATTTTGTTTGTGAGGGGCAGCCAATCATAAGAAAGCTGGCTCTAAAGTGAGACACAGAAGGTGAACTAACATGCTTCCCTGAGGTCTTGTATGAAATAAATAAGATTTCATTTAAGTCTGAGAATAAAAACATGGAGCATTATCAAGCCCCTTTAAATAATACCAAACTAAATCAAAACACTAGGAGCAGTTTTTTTAATTCTTACATATATAACTTTCCTTCCCACTTCTCCAGCACTTGGTGTTGCGTAAGTTTTTACTCTTGTTTGGGAGTTTCCTGTCTGGAACAAAAAGTCCTTACTGGCTCCAGATTTGGTAGATTTCTGCTGCCAGCATATTGACAGTGCCTGACTGATCATATTACTGCTATGTTAACCCCCACACTCGACTGCAGTCAAAGTAGTGTAGTAGTCAAAAAAAGTGAAGTTGTTTTTTTTTATTGATTTCTGTTAAGGCTTGGCAAGGTCTAACTCCTGGCTACAAAAATTTGAAGCCCCCACTGAGCTGGAGTGCAGCCTTCAGGGAGTGCGTTATTTATTGGACCAGTGGTTTCCAACCTAAGGGCTGGGACCTCTCCAAGGGGTCAGAAGATAAATCTGAGGGGGGGGGTCATGAGGCCAGCTTTGTAAACAGATAGGAAAGATGAAGAAAATCGTCTGCAAATAAAAACCTGATTTTTCTTCCATGAGTTTCCTCGTGAAATATAGCAGACACTTTTTAAAGGGTCACAAGCCAAAAGTTTGTGTATTCGACTATATAATATGTGTATTACTGCACATGCAAGTCCTTTATAACTTCAAGTTGTATTCATCCTGTTATTTCTCATTGTTTATTTGTAATCTTGTGAAATGTGTGTTATGCTGTAGGCTTACTATAGTCTCGTTGTTCCACTGTCCCATAAACGGTTAAAAAATTACCAGTCTTCAGGTTGCGTTACATAAAGTAAATGATTATAGGGAGTATTGAAATCGCTCTCAGACATTTCAAACCCTCCAATTATTTTTGCATTCGCTCTTTCAGTTTTGGATAACTTTGTGAAGGAAACATTTTTCACTGCAGCATTTTGGATGGCGCTCTGCGCAGCCTACCTGTGGCCTTGTGATATACGAGATGATTCGATTGAGCTCTGCTGTGAAGGATGGCTTGCCTGCTGCCCACAGCTGCACTTCCAATGCTCTGGGTCCCACCTGGGAACATGCATGACGTGTATATTTATATATACTCAAGCGCAAGGAATACCAACACATCCAAGAGAATTTGGAATGTGGTTAAATAATGTATAGGAATGGCAGTAAAGTGTGCGGAGTGCAGAGGAGCCAGGTCACAGGTGCTGACCTCCGTCCTGCTGGTATTTGCCTAAGGCGGTGTAACATACAAACACACGTTTGCACACACAACCCCACCACCACCATCACCATCAATCCCCACCCCACCTAACTCAGAATGAACCTTTTGGTCACCATGGCAACCTCTGTGGGGAGTGGGGGGGGGGGGTGATGATTCACTAGAATGAGTCAGAGTTTAGCCTTGGGCAGATAAAGAGACAGTGAGAGAAGAGCAGAGTGAAAGCGAGAGGGCGAGAGGAGTGAGAGGTGAAGAGGGGACAGATGCACCTACACACAAACACAGATGGAGGCTGTAGCACTCTGCAGCTGAAGGGCAAAGACAGAGAGACGGGAACAGCTGTCATCTCTCTCTGATGTGGGGTCAGCGCTGAGCTGCGCCCCCTGCCCTCACCTGTCCCATCATGCCTGTAATCATGCAGAGAGTCGTGCACAAACTGGCCCAGCATAATAAATGAACCGGATTAGGACACCACAGCAGCAGCAGCAGCAGGGTGGCAGTCCTGTTGAATTCCAGTGATCCCAGTATCTGTCTCCCACCTAGTTCATTTTTAAATTATTTGTAAACTTCACTCATAAATTTAATGTATTGAAAGTTCAAATTAAAAATGTAAGTCCTCCCCAAACATTTACAGATGTACTTTAATAAAACATTCCACGCATAAACTTTTATTTCCGTACTTCTTTACAAACCTGGCGCGAGTGCATCTCGTTCTCGTCCTCGTACGCTCGTGCCCCCTCCCCCCTCCTCTGCCCGTCGTCCACCTCTGCCTCCTCCTCCGCAACACCGGGTCGCCGGGAAGGCGTCCCCCGATGCTGTGAACTCCGCTTCGGTTCAATGCTGATAACGGAAAAGGCGACCCCTCCGTCCCGCTCCTCTAACCCCATCCACACCCGCGCGACTCCAGGTAAAAGTGAGCCGGCGACGAGGAGCTGGAGCGCGAGAAGAAACGGTGGGATTAAGAGGAGTAGTACTCCCGAGCGGAGAGAGACACCGCAGCGGCCCCTCCACGGCGCACAGGTCCGCATACCTCCACTTCCGCGACGGCTCCGGGGAACATCTCCGGCGCTGTGCCCTGTGATTTAACTTTTTTTTTTTTTTTATTACTCTTTTTTTCGGTCTTCCTGGAGGGCAGAGGAAAGTCCCAGCTGAGAACTCCCCTCCTCCACTTTCCTCCGCGACCTCCTCCTTCTCGTTATCCCCAGGGGAAAGTTGCTGATGACGAAGCGCATTCCTCGGTCAGCGGTGGCCTTATTGGCACAGTGACCCCCGCTTTATTTAACCTATAACTAACTAGGTTATAATTAACAGGCATGTAGGTTAAAGAAAACACCATTTCGTTTTTATATTGACAAACAGGCCATCTCTACCGTAAAAAATAAATGCTTTATTTATCAAAAAGATGACCAACTACTGATATTCTTCCACCAAACTAGTGTGAGTCATATAAATCACTACTTTTTATTATTATGGTATTAAAAATATTGAAATGTTAATAAATAAAACTTCAGGCTGTCATATTTAAGATGTACAATCACCGCCTGTGGTCTGTACTTTTATTGAAGTTTGGAAAGTTTCTAGTTTTATACTGGAACACTAAATGCTCACTTTTCTCCATATTAATGTCCTAGGCTACTTGGCATCAGAAATCTTCATATTCTATACATCTGTTTATCACAAACCATACTTATCGGTGTATTAACCCAGTTTTAAGTAATTTTAGGTTCTTTCTTGTATGCTGGAGCATAAACACACAATGAATGGCATCTGAGTAAAATGATGTAATTATATAAATGTGTTTCCATGATATAGTTTAGGACATTTTCATTAATAAACACTTAAATTGTCCAGAAATGTGCTAAATAATAAAAATGGATGGCTTCTAGTGTTACCTCTGCTTAACTTGAGAAATTATTGTACAGATAATGACAGATTATTGTTATTAGATTTGCTTCTGGTGTGGGATGAAATTGGCTGTGATTTTCCCTAAATTAAACACACACAAAAAAGAAGCAGTTGCATGTAAATGAAATTGCAGTGTTTTATAGAAATGCCACACAAAAGAAAAGTCTGAAAGAGAGCTGTCGATCTGCACCATCCCCCTCTCGGTCTGTCATGTAGTGTTGTTGACAGTTCGTGCACCCTTCCACCATACAGTGGAATGTCACAGCAAACACGTTTCCTCCGGCCATGTCTGAGTCTATTTAGTCAGTCTGTTGACAAACTGTACACAATATGCAGCCAGTAAACTTAGCCCATCTGCTTTCTTTCTCTCTAATTCTCTGTCTGGCATGCACATGCATATACACAAGCTGCAGATGTACAGTATTTGCCGTATAGTAGCAAGTTTCCCTGCGAGGGCATGAAATAGGCATGGGTTCCTTTCCTGTCAGCTCTCTCCCATACCACCAGTCTTTGGTTGCTTGCTTTAAAACATTTCCATATTTGGATGAAGGATGAATTGTGAAACTACAGTTTTGCGCATTTTTTTTGTTTTGTTTTAGTGGCTTTAAAAATCTCTTCGACACCCTTTTCTGATTTCCTCAGTCTGGTTTCTTTCTTTTCCCTCCAACGTATCCTCCCCTGCTCTCTCCCCACCATCTATTCCTCTCCTCCCCTCCCTTTCACTCCCTGTCGAATTGTGTCCTTGAGTGAACTCGCTCGCTCGCACACTCGCTCACAGTCCCAGACAGCCTGGGCAAAGCCCAATACTCAGGGAGGCTCTAAAACACAGCCACACACAAACACACTCACACCTCCCCCCTTAATCCGGCAAAGAAGCTCAATGCTATAGACGAGATTACCAATGGCAAGAACAGAATGTGTATTTAAATATTTTGCACCTCAGATACATACATGATATGTAACAGACAGATATACAATTTATTTATTTTTTTTCATCACAAAAACCACCAAACAACACAAGACCACAGAAAAAAGAAGGGAGAGAGTGAAAGAAAGAATTAGGCCCCGCCAAGACTTTGGTGTCTGGGAAGCTTCACTCCTTTTGACCCCACAGGCACACACACACACACACACACACGCCCATACACGCACATGTAGGCACACGTACACACAAAAACATGCATGTCACACGAACGCAACCTCTTCGTCTCAAACTCGCACACAGAAAACAAGAGTCTCTTTGGGGCCGTTGTGTAATTTCAATGTCTCTTTCCCTTGTAGTTAAAACAGCAAAACACAGGATGTTAAGTCTCCATGCTGCAGTATCCCCAACCCCCCACCCCTCCCTCCCACCCACCCCACAGAGCAGAGAAACCATGGCAGAACGCAGAGGAGGGCAAGTTGATGACGGGCCTTCACAGCGAAACAGAGGCCCCCTGGCTTGGAGCTGGAGTCATATGTACAGATGCTGGTATTTCAAGAGCAGAAACTGATTGAGTCCACTTTTTCTCTTATGGGACACAACACAAGGAGTGCACAGAGAGGGACATTTGCTAGGCTTATGGCATTTCAGAAGTTGATTCGGGCTCAGATGCGGTTCGAGTTTGGGCACAAGACAGAAATGCAGAGCTGAGAGCAGAACACAGTTGCTGGTTTAGCAGAGGAGGAGAGAAAACAGGGGAAATAAACACAGAGAGAAAGAGCGAGTAGTGTGATCCTAGTTTGCCCACATTGCAGATACAGGGAAAAAATAAAATAAATAACGCAAAGATTTGGTGAGTTAGACTTCTAAGGGAAACAGAGTCCTCCATGTATCACAGCAGGACTCCAAGGGATGAGGAGATAGGTTTGTCTTTGTCCGTCAGCGTCTGGTATTCATCTGTCAGCTCCTCCTGGCCGTTCCCTCATTCCAGCGTGTGAGTGCGCACACATACGACTTCATGTGGTCATGTTTAGGTAGTGAACTAATCCGCGCATGCGTGTCTTGCGTTTGCGCGTGTGTGTGCGTTTGTGTATGTGCATGCTCGAGTACGTGAGTTGATCTTGATTGTCAGTGCTGGAGAATTAAAGCTTTAACTGTCCAAAAGCTGGCAGCTAAATTCTCACCCTTCATTTCGCAGTCCCTCACAAAGAAGTCCCCTTAAAAAAAAAAAGGAAAGAAAAGAAAAGAAAAAGAAAAAAATGTTTGCAAATCTGTAAAAGCTTGAATCGAATGCACCTGAAAGGAAAACAAAGAGAGGGAAAGACAAAAAGAGATCAGAAGAGACAATAAAAGTAATATGAGACATACTTTTATTAAAAAAACAAACATTTTTAGGTTATTTTAGTCAGAGCGCTGTGTCCATTTTGATGAAAATTGCACTTTTGCATTTCAGCCTAAAGATAAATATATGGGGTTTGACAGACTAGAGAGGTTTTGAAATACAAACTGCAGCAAAACACATTCAAATTCACCTGTAACCTCCATTTAATTTGCAAAAAGAATGTGCAAATGTGGTCCTAGAGAGTGTGCAGAGCAGGGCTCAAAAATTACATGCAACTGTGGACCCATTTCTTTAGCATTGTTTGGATTTATAGGGTTGGTGGAAACAGTTCTACACCCTTTTTTTTTTTAGTATTTTGTATCTTAGATCTAAAAAAAAGAAACAATTTTATTATTGATGTCCTTTTCCCCCCCATTAGCTCAAAAACAGATTAAAAGTAGCGTCTTTTACTGTAAAAGTTGCTTGGCACAAAATTGCTCATGCACACAGATATAAGCTTCGCACGACAAGGCTTAAATTGTTTTTGATGGGTTATTACTAAAAGGTGACCTGTTCCATTTATCATTGGACAAAAATACTGTTGTTAGTGTTGCTCTGCAAATAAGTGCTATCAGCACACATCGTCTTTTAGGTTGCCTTTACTGTTGGTGTTCTAGATACACTGAAGATATGAATTGGTCTTTTATGATCATGTTCATGGGGTAAGTCTAATAATAACGAAACAGTAATAAAAAAAAAGATTGTGCTTCTAAATCCAGTTGAACATTATTTAACATTAATTGCTTAACAGTTTATGGATTGATTTATGCATTTCCACCGTTTTCCACCCTTTTTACTGTCCTTGACAGTCAAACACTCACCTGCCGTTACAGGCTTGTGACGCTGAAGCTGTCATCACCGGCTGGGTCCAGGAGCTGGCACAGCACCCCGCCACCCTGAGCCGCCTGGGAGGGGTAGCGGTGTCCCATGCCTTGGTAAGATTGCTGGGGCACAGAGTAGCCACTAGTGTCCTCCTGATGGGGCGAGGAGTCCAGGGGAGGTTTGGGGTATGGGGAGTGAGGCAAGGGGCCCTGCCGATGGCCCGTGCTCATGGCGTGGGAGGTCATATCCCGCTTGTGTGGGGTAATGGCGGCGGGAGGGCTGCGCTCCTCATAAAGCATAGGTGTTGCATGGCAATGGAGGCCGGGGCTGGGGTTGGAGTGTGTAAGCGAAGGGAGGTGGGTGTTGAGGTTGGTGTGTGTGTTGAGGTGGGGTTGATTGTTGGAGTGCGAGAGAGGGCTGCTCTGTAGGTGCGATGTTGGATGCGTGTTTGTGTGTGAGCTCAGATGGGGCTGTGTGCTGGGATGATGTGCGTCGTGCGGAGTTGGAGTCAGATGTGTGTGCGTGTTTGCATTTGGGCTAGAGAGCGAATTAGCCGGTGTACTCCCATGCGGACTTGCGTGCGGGTTGCTGTGTGCGTGCACGGCTGTATTTGAGTGCGCATGTGGGCTCGGGCTGCCGCTGTGCGATGTCTGTCCGTACCAGTAGGGGGAGCTGCAGTAGCTCGGCGAGTCGTACTGCGAAAACTGGGGGTCTTTCGGAGGGGGGCGGTGCGAGGGACTGAGTGCAGTGCCGCAGTGGGGTGTTAGCCGTGGTGAGGGGGAGCAAGAGGGGGAGAAGGTCCTGGAGGGGACAAGGTGGTAAGACTGGTGTGGAGGAGGGGTGGGCTTGGGTGGATAAGGGGGAGAGGAGACACTGGGTGAGAGGGAAGAGGAGGACTCTCCAGGGTATAAGGCTGGATATCGCTCCTCAGAGGATGGTGTGGAGGGGTGGGCAGAATAGGGGGAGGGGTACTCACAGGGGTCCTGGAGGTAGCTGGAAGGTGGTGCAGGATTAGGAGTGGCCAAGGGAGAGAGGCTGCTACTGTCTCCACTGTAATAATCCAGCCCTTCCTGAAACAGCCCGGACCCCTCTGGACCTACAGCAGACACCGCTGGTCCCACCGCTGACGTAGACGCAGCCTTGCCCCTCCCTTTGGATCCCGCTGGCCTCTCCCTCTGACAGGGAGACAGACCTCCTCTGCCTCCTCTTGACCCCCTGCCCCGTCCTCCGACCCCTCCACGCTTAGGTCCAGCAGCAGGTGTTGGTGAGGGACTGGATGGGGAATCAGAGTGCAAAGCAGAAACTCCTTCTTTTTCTAAATGTGGCTCAGTCCGTTTCCTGCGACCACGACCGGGTTTGTTGGTCCCCCCGCCCTGGAAGAGGACGTTCTGGCTCCAGTTATAAGAAGGTCCCGAGGCACTCTCATGCCAGTCCATCATCAGCTTCTCCAAGCTGGACAGACTTGACTGGCCCCCTTCCCCACTAACAGAAATGACCTCATTCTGTTTGTACGTGCCACATGTGGAGCTAGGGCCACTATTAGTGGCTGCAGAGCCAAGATGTGAAGAGTCAGAAGAAGATTCTGACAAACTTTCAGGGAAAGGTTGTCGCTTGGCCTTCTGGGGGGTGTAGTTTGAGATATCCAAGATGTCTTTGGACTCATTGGATCCATATTCACTATACCCATGGTACTGAGGTCCAAAGCTGTCTGTTGACCAGCCACTGTAACCTTGTCTGAAAAAAATAAATAATAAAAATACCAACATATATTACACAATAAATAAAAACACTTAAGCAGTATTTGTGCAAAAGAGTTTTCACTGTTCTTTGTTGCAGTTTCACAAATCAGTAATAGGAGAAATCTCAGTGGCAGGGTATGACAATGCACTTGTAAGCTGGGTAAGGATGAGGAATATTTAGCCAAAATTTTAATTTTCACAAGGCGGGCATGGTGATACTGAAAACTGCATGTTGGAGTGAAACATTCATACTGAGAAATATAATCATCAGACGTGATCGGGCTTTTCAGATATCCAAAAGCCTGATTTGCACTTTTTTTTTTTTTTTTTGTCAAAGAAAATATTTAATTACCTAAATTTACATTTAAATTTCATTAAGACCAAGTCAAATGTTTGTGTGATAATTTAAGATTTACTTCTATTAGTTAGTGTAGAATTTCTTTTAAAGACACCTGAGTGGTAGAAGTGATTTACCTGAAGTTCCACTGATTGGCGTTGTATTGTTTGTAACCTTCTAGGGAGGAGGAGCTGAAGGGGCTACTTTTGGCCACAGACATGTATCCTCCTCCAGGTGACGTCGGTCCTGTCGAGTCCCCCCGCATTGCAGAGGAATGACTTGCACTTGGATATCCACCGTAGCCCCGCTTGGCTGTGGCTTGATAGCTAGAATAACCCATTGGACCAACAGGGTTGGCCTTGCCAATGTTGTTACCAGACCAGCTGCAGTCAGAGGATCTCTGTGGCACCACAGGAGAGGAGCAGGAGTAGCCAGAAGAGTAGTGGCCGTAAGAGGTGGGATGGGGGGAGCTAGGAGAGTGTGAGAGAGATGGAGGAGTGGATTTAGGATAGGTAGAAGTGGTGGGGGATGTTTGGGCCAGGCTGGCATAGCTATATGGAGGCCTGCTTGAGGAGCCAGGTGTCTGGCCTGAACCCTCCGCCCCAGAACTTGCAACCTTAGTGCTCCACTTAGAGAATGCGGTAGACCAGCTGTGACTGGTAGCTGGGCTGGATGGCTCGTATCCAGGGGTGGATGAAGCTTTGCGGGGGTCAGACTGTGCGGAGGAGATGTCCAGCAGATCCGAGGAATCATCAGAGTCGAGCAGTGATCGGAAATAACCAGCAAAGAGGCCTTGTGAGTCCTCCCCAGCTGGCCCAACCCCTCTGCTCCCTCCTGGGCTGCTGTAGGCACCTCCCCGTCCAACCTCACAGGAGGAGAAGCCCCCCCTTGGAGATCCACAGAGCTGATACCCACCCAAGCCTTTCTGTTTATCCATAGGTCCCTCTTCCCCCCAGCCACCTGCCCCATTGGGCCAGTCCTGCCCCATGGACATCCCACCGCCTTTAAATGCACCATTTTTTCTCATACGTCTCCTCCTGACTATTTTCTCACCCCCAGGCACTGTTCCTACTACACCACCTCCTCTGCCCACCCCACCTCCACCCACACCCTTCCCTCTTTTCCTAGGTAATCCATGCTCAGACAGGGGGCTCAGTTTCCGCTTTTTTCCGATAGATTCAAAGAAGTCACTGAAGGTGCTCTTATTACACTCTCTGCCTCCGATCCCCCCTGCTGCTCCTCCTCCCCGTCCAACACCTCCTCCTCTGCCACCCCGTGGGCGTCTAAACCCGGTGAGCCGGTGGAGCAGGGTGGATATTCCAGGGTTTTCCGAGGGGGTATGAAAGCTTTCTGGCTCACTAGGTGTCCAGCAGCGAGGGGGGGAGCAACGGCCAGTGGCAGGAGGCTGGCGGTTTAAAAAGGCCAGTTTGGAGAGAACATCCCCATATTCGGTTTTCACATCATTCGTCTCATTAACATAGGATGGATAAGGAAAAGGGAGTTTAGTCCGTCGCCGCCTCCGGGGCTTCTTGGGCTGGTCTCCATTACCACCAGGGTTCCCAGCATTTGGAGGCTCCCCCTGTATTCCTGGCAGGGGCTGTTTAGGCGGTCGTCCCCGCCTGCGTTTGAGGATAACAGGGAGCTCTCCGGGAGGGAACATCACCATCACACTCTTTCCGTTGTTCTTCATTCGGAGGAGTGCAGTTGGCTCTCGGGCTGCCTCTGTGCCGTCCACGTTGCCATCATTACTCTTCTCCGTCCCCGTGATCGTTTCCAGATTAGAAATTTTGTAGCTTTTCTGTCGCCGGCTAAGGCTGACTGGAATGCGTGCCACCTTGACAACAATCCTCCTCACCTGTAAAGCAGACACAAAGATAAAACAGCTGCGACAGCAAATTGACTCAATGTTCATTAGTGAATAATATGACGTTATATGTAATGTCAAAAAGAAGTAGCAATGCAGCGATATGTGACTAAGAGATGAACTTACACCAACAAAACGCCCGCGTCTGCCATTACTGGGAGGACATACCCTCAACTCCGCAACGGGTTCCTCCTTCATCGTTAGCAGAGTTCCAGGGATTGTGGCCGTGTTCCCAAATGGGAGATGAGGGGTAGCGTGATCGTGGATAGCCTGGGCTGCCTGACGCTGTTTCATTACGCTTTTAGGGCCCGCTTTATGAACAGGTTTTGTTGAGGGCCTGGACCTGGATTTAGGTCCAGGTCTATAGCCGAGTCTGGGCCCAGGTTTAGGTATAGCTTTAGGAACAGGTTTAGGTACAGTTAGAGCAAGAGCAATGTCTGTGTGACTGGTAACTGCAGGGAGAACAGCCTCCACAGATGAATGCTCTACTTTATCACCAACTGCCACCTCCTCCTCTTTTACCCTCCAGATCTTTTCCTCTAATACTTCCTCATCCTCCTCTCCTCCCTTTTCCCTCCCAGCTCTTTTTTCCCCCTCCTCAATACTTCTGCGGAGGCGGGAGGATTTGCGCAGGTGACAGGGAAAGCGGGGACGTCCAGAGCTACGGAGTGCATACTTTTTTTCTGTCTCTATGGGAAGTGGGGAGGAGTCTGTGTTTGAGTTTGGACCAGCAGGGACTGGAGAAAATGTCGAGGGCACGTCTGTCTCTGCAGTCCGGACCGGGGCTGCCAGCTGATTGGTGGAGGCAGGATGATTGCCTAGCGCCAAAGACAAGGGCTGGGGTGAGTGTATGGCCTCTGGTGTGAGAGATTTGGAGAATTCTGGCCCTACAGAAGCTGCGTGTGAGTTCACATCCGTGAGTCCACAGTTCTCCATATTTGCATGAGAAAAAGCCTGTGCATGCACATCTGGGTCTATGTGTGTTTGCATGTTTCGAAACGTCTCTGCAAACGTATGTGTCTCAGCAGTCGTGTGAGTCTCTGTCTGCCGCCGCCGGCAACTGCTGTGCCCCAGCCTCCTCTGAAGATGGAGGCCGTTGGCCAGCGCAGAAGGAGAGGAGGGAATGTGGTCGGATGTTACCAGCGCCAGTCCATCATGAGAAGGATCCTGGAACCCCCCCTGGAGCGCGAGCTCCCTGGTCCAGAACTCAGCCCCTTCGAGCGCTTCGAGCTCCTCGAGCCCCGACACACACCCCTTTTCCTCGGCCCGAGCCTCACCACAGCCCACTGGAGCCCCAGTTTGGCCTGAATGCAGGTGATCTGATAAGCTACTCATTCAGGAGACAGTTTTGCTGGCACTGAGGCAGGGAAATGATGGATGTTTTCAGATGTATGTAAATAGGTATTTCTTCTTTGTAGCTGTCGTCCTCTAACAGCTGGCAAGAAGACTCAAAAACCTAAAGACAGATACGAAAACAATATTACCAACTGAAAAGTAAGTCCATAAATATGTTAAAATCTCCTCCTTGAATTTAAGACATTTAATCCAAACCCAATGAGCCTCCCCACCCCCCAAAAATGGCTTTTGTTAAGCATAAATTATGGAACACGTAGAAAAATTTGCAGAGATGTAATTGCGATTGTGAAATAGAATCGTCAACATTTTTGGCAACGGGCCATAAACCTAATCCATGATGCACTCTCCTCTATTAACTGTGCCACCCACACAGCAGCATTACAACATTAGATTACATTTACCATTCATATCCCGTTCAATTTGTTGCTTTTACCGAACGATCATGGCACTGATTCTGATTTTGATTCTGAGTTGAGCCTCACTCTGTCTGCCTGACTGGCTCTGTTCTGCAGGGGATCATTGGGTCATCAATACTGCAGTGGAGAGCTCACATACTTCTCCCTCTCCCCTCTGCTCCTGTCTTTTGCCCATGGTTGCTGGAGTGAGAGAAAGAAAGATAGAGATACAGACAAGGGGAAGGGACAAAGAGTTGAAGAAGGTGGAGGAAAATGCGGAGTGGGGGGAAATGAAAGGGGAAAAATAAAGGAGAAGGGTGGAGCAGAAAGAACAAGAGAAAAAGAGATTAGTACATGATGTCACAGCATGCATCAGGCCAGACTAGAATCAGTATTTTGGTGCGGGCTGCACTATCTCATGCAATTATTTTGGAGGATGACTTGCAGTATAAATTTTTAAAGTCTAATTGTAGTTGGTGTTTCATTTTGATGTGTTCCAGCAGAGTGTAGGTACAAGTGTATGCTGGTATAAATACTCAGAGGATCATCAATACGCCCAAGTAATGTTTTTGCCGCATGTGCGATATTTGAGCGAGAGGATGTATATGTGGTTGAAAAATGCAAAGAAATTCAACTGTTGAATCTTGTCGCACAGCAGACATGGGTGCGCGT
>VUQG01011806.1:53509-71803 GCA_015106755.1 Etia nguti
AGGTGCGCGTGCCCACACACACACACACACACACACACACACACACACACACACACACTGTCACTGCTCATGCCACGTTTCACCAAAACTATTCCAAATGCATTACAAAGCTCTAGACTCTGAGGGTGCAACAAGAATGAGAATGTGTGAATAATCACATCCACCAGGGGGAAGCAGAGAGGTGGTGAATGGAGAGGTGTTAAGAGCATGGAGAGATGAAGGTGACAGAAAGACAGGAGCGATGGAGGGATTATAGAAACCCAAAGCATGGGGAGAAGTGCAGGCAGAAGTGCTGTGAAATCTCAACCCTGTGTGGTGTGAGACTCACATGTGACTGCATCCAATCACAAGTAAACTCAACATTTGCAAACTTAATTTATACATACGCACACAGCTGACTCCCAACACCGTACCGCACGGTCTACATTCAACACAATTATGTCCATCGTCAGATCTCCCTGCCTCCCTCTCCAACATATGGCTCTGATTAGGAGGGAGGGTGAAGGACAGGGAGAGAGAGAAAGGCGGGGATGGAGAGAGGGGGAGTGTGAGACATGGGAGAATGGGAGAGTGAATGGGTGAGAACATATGAAAAGGGCGAGAGAAAAAAGAAGAAGAAGAAGAACAGGAAGGTGAAAGATATGATTGAGACAGTAGCAGGGCAGAGACAGGCAGACAGATTTTTGGCAAAATGAGGGAGCAAAAGTTGGTGAGGAGGAGGCGAGAGCAAGACAAAAGAGTAGAGGGAGAGGAGGAGAAGAAGTGGGAGAGTTTTGCTGTAGCAGAGTTTTGCGGCTGCACACATGGAGCAGAGCAAACCTCGGTGCTCTGCTGCTCTGAGGAATGACACAACTGGGACAGACGAACATGGAGATGAACACAAACACGCTAAACATACTTTCTTTAACCCCCCTCTCACCCCCCCATTCCCAGCGCTACCTCAAACTCCCCCACCCCTCCTCCGCCTCTCCCACTTTCATTCTCACTTTCTCTCTAGTCTAATTAACAGCGCTCATTAATTAAGGCTTCATCTGACCAGTTTGTGAGAGAACGAGAAGAGCACATGCTTTAATTAAGCATTGCGTCACATGTGCTCGTTGCGCACACGCACACACACGCGTGCACGCGCTGTCACTCAGAGGCGCACACGCACCAGCGACACATGCCAGCACGCAAACGCGCATGCAAAACATGCCCCCACAGCTCCATCCTCCCACACACTCGCACATCGATTTACACATAAAGACAGACATATCACGCACACATGTGAACCCATGCACGATCACACGCCAAACAAAGACAAACATGCAAATATCCCTCTACTGTGCTCTGCGGGGGGTTTTCTGACAGGGTTTTAGATGCCAGCCAATCAAATGCTCCCACTGTGATTCATTGTTTTAAGCAAACACTCCTGGCATCCATCAGCCGCCATTCCAATGTAATCACCGTCATACGTAGCGAATGCGTTTTGGGTGCATTTTTTGCTGTGAATGGCTCTGGGGCTTTGGAACACACAGTGGCGTAGTATTGTCTCTGTGAAAACAGCCGAGGGTGCGCGCTGCTCCCACATGATGATCTGTTGAATCTGTTTCACAAAGAGCAGCTCTCGTATGAATGATACTGTTTGAACAGTTTTCATCTCGTACATTTTCTTTTTTTCTCTGAAAACTTTTAGGTCTAATTGTGCGCGCGCGGGGGAAAGGAAACAGAGAGACCGACAGAGAGAGAGAGACTCGAACCTCTCAATTTCCAGTTTGGGCCACTGGCCTGTTGGTGCGTAGTCTAAGAGGCGCAATGACTCTGTACATGGTAGCTGTAAAGCATATCTATTCTGTTCCCATCTATCTCACTGCCACAAAGGCTTGCAGACTCACAGGCCTGCCAGCAGAAACCCTCAATGAGGAACTAGACCCAGCGTGTATGGTTGTGTTTGTGCGCGCACGCACCAGTGTGCTCGTGTATAAGTGTGTCTTCCTGGGTGTGTTTGTAAAAGCACTCACTGAGCTCTAACGGGTGTGCAGTTGTTGCTAAGAGACAGGCAGCAGCACTGAAACAGCATGGGGGGGTGTAAGGGAGGGGGGGGGACATAGAGAAGAGAGTGAGAGAGAGAGGGAGAGAGAGAGAGGTGGTGAGGGGAGGAGGGGGCTCCACCGAGAGGTTTAGACAGATAAGAAGAAGAAGGGGGGATGAAACAGAGGGACCAAGATGGAAAAAGTGTAAGTGAGGCCAGCAGAGAAACGTGAGAGGTGGGGAGGGGGAAGTGGGTCAAGGGGTCCGCAGAGGCTGAGTGACACCGTGCAGCGGCTCGACTACACCGTCGGGCTCTCGTCGCTCCATCACCTCAACTCTGACGCAACCCCAACCTTCGGCTCCAACAAACATACACGCGACAATGAAATCCTTCCACGGAAAACATCGGTGAACGGAAACATGAGAAAAACACAGCAACACTGTGTTTACTTTCTAAAAATGTAGCAGACACGCGTGCAGGCAGCAGTTTTGGGGTATTTGCTTCATGTTTACCCCCGTGCCATAGGTGAATGCAAAGCTGATATCGCTCACATTTGGCTATTTGATCATAATTTTAAGTCTTTATAGATGCAAGGGTTTATTGTTTGCTTGTTTGTGATTGCTTTGATATCCAGAATATAATGTTCGGTTATCCAACAGTTCTGAATGAAACACTGTGACCAAGCAACTTGCTGAGTTGTTGATTGGCGTTGTCGTTGCAGCTTCAAACATTACACATCACGTAGTGTCCGTACCATATAGTAGCATTACATGATGTTGCACTTTAACACTTTGCCCCATAAATGCAACATTTGACGATGTCCCCTGTACCCTTAATGATAAGTTTTGACACCTTGGTATATATAAATGAAGACGTGGTTAGTAAGAAAAAGCGAAGTCCACCCTTACTAACTTCAGATGCACACCCAGTCATTTTGTTGTATAAGCAGGCCTGAAATATGACAGAAACCACTCAGTTTAGAAAAGTGCTTCAAGGGTTACTCCTAGTAGGTTTTCAAGGGGTTAAAGAGTTAAGGAAAGACAATACACGTAAATCGATATGTCACACTTGATTACTTACATGAACGTGTTTTTGTACGTATTGGAAGTCCTGCTGAAGTTTCAGGTTTACATATGCAAATAAGGCATTATCTATCTAAATATGAACTAATCTGCCTACTTTTCCAGAAGGGAAAACTGAACACCAGATAAAGCCAGGATCACAATTCTTGTTACATTTTGTTGGCAAATTATAATATTTATCTGCAGAGTCAAAGGGAATGTCGTTTTAGCACTTTATAAATTGGAAAATGCTCTTCACAACCAGAAAAGGAAAACATTTTTATGATTAAATCATACTATAAATCAACCTCTGAATGATATAGGGACAAATCTCTCTTCAGAATATAGACGGGAATAAAACTGAAGAGTCTGGTGTATGTAAAGTGGAGAGCTCCGGCTCAGAGTGTGAGAGACTCTAAAGCTACGAATTGTAAAAATGTCAACACATTTTTATTGGAAAGTAGTATTTACAGGCAAAAAGTTGGAGCATTAGTAGTAAGTCACCGTGAAACTCTTATCAGTCGATTCCTTGTTGCGAGACAATACAAGTTTATGAAATTTTATGTTAACTTATGTTAATGAGGTATTATCCTGTTAAATATGCACTAATTTGCATAAATGCCCAGTAGAGAAAGTCTGGAAGAGTAAAAGTACCAAATGTGAGCAGTTTCTTTCCATTAGTCTGAAGGAAGACTTAACTTTGTTCATTCTGAGCTGCATTACAATACGCAAGAATATCCTCATTTAACATGAGCTAAACCTAAACAGAACTTAGACGTCAGCTTTAAAATAGCTGCCTGACATTTGGATAATAGGTGTTTTTTTCCCCTTCCAAAAAAAGTTTTCAGTATTGAATCTTTATTAGTTTAGCCAATTTCTCAAAAGTTTTAATTTAACTCAATAAACAAAGAGTAAAACTCAAGTTATAAGGTCCTGTCTCGACTGCAGTGCACTGCAGCCCAACAGGCAAAAACAGTGAGCAGCTAAGCTTTAACCATATGCAAACTCTTCTGATCAGCAGACCTGGGTTGTCTGAGCGCTTGAGGTCCTGGTAAGTGTGCCAAAGCGGTGTTACGTACAGATCGCCGACATGCCCGCGCCCAAATTACCATCAACATCCCCTCAGAACAACGCTGAACCCTGGTGAGCTGCAGCTCCATCCACACACGTCAGTCAAACACAGACAGTCCAAGGAACACGCTTTACATACAGACAACCCCCCCCCAAACACACACACACCCACCCACCCACACTCTCTTTCACTCTGACCTCTCCTCTCTTTCTCACCCACTCACATCCCACCCGTCCTGCTGCCCCGCCCCCCCCCTCCGCAACCACCTTCCCAGCTGCAGGAAATTCCTAATGATCTCCATCATCAGTGCGCGCGCTGTATCTCCTGCCAAGAGTAGGCGTGTGCACGCACGCACGCACACACGCACGTACACACACCAAAGATGCACACAAAGCATATCAATGAGCAGAGACCAACACATAAACCATATGTGCAGACAAACAAAAAGAGGCAGACAGACAGAAACACATCTAACGTAAACAGACTTCACACAGAGCAGATACAGTGGCAGCTCAGCCAAGGATGCACACAGGGGATTGGAGAAGTAGCTCCAAACACTAGACAACACAAAACCAGGACCCTCCACCACCACCACTACCACCAACAACACCCCCATTTGACTGTCTCACTGTCTGCCTGTCTCTCTCCTGTTGTTTCTGCAGGAACCTACATGCTGTAGTTATTTTAAGACGAGCAGGACCGTATTACCCCTTCCTTCCTTAGCCCCTCCTCACTCCTCTTTTTCACTGTTCCTTCTCTCATCTCCCCAGTACCCCCCACTCTCGCACCACCACCACCACCCACCTCCTGCCCCTAGTTTCTCTCCCACAGCTCCCACTCCCCAACACCCCCTTCCTCATTTTCAACTCAGCCTGACACTCTCTCCACTCTCTCTCTCTCTCTTTCTCTCTCTCACTCTCCTGCAGGCAGTTTACTGGCGCTGCTGATGGCCGCCCCTCATTCGGGTCATGTGACCAACTGCGCCAGCTGGGAACAGCGAGGAGTGTGCACATGTGCGCATGCATTGAAACACATGAACAAGGACACACATACACAGGGATATGTCTGGAAAAACACACACACACACACACACACACACACAAACACATAAACACATGCAAATACAGGAAGATGAAACCAACCACTTAGGTGCAAATACAGAAACACTCCCACTTACAGTTCACACAGGTGCGCACACACGCAGACACACACAAATAAAGATGCACGCTACACGCTGACGCTGATGAGAACCCACACTTAACAGCCACACATACCGGCACACATGAAAACAGTCACGCACATCTAGCGCACACATCGAGGACACACAAACCAGATGCTTGGACCCCGACACACACTCAGACCTTGAGGCCAGTGTTTTGGAGAGGGGCCTCCGTGCTGCGGCCCTGACTTCCTGACTCCTCCTCCTCCTCCCTCCATACTCCTGTTCCACAGTTGCTGTGGGAGACGCTGCTGCAGCGCCCGTTGCCAAGGAGAAGGCTGCTGGCTGTTTGAACAACAATGGCCGCCTTGTGAACATTCCAACTGTAGGTACTGACAGCTCATCAGCCACAGCCTCAACATACACATTTCTCAGAAAGCGCGCACGCACACACACACACACGTGTACGTCTGACACTACACACCAGCGCTACACCACTGTACCTCTCTATGCTGTGGTTCTTGGCCTCAAGCCTGTGCGAGGTAACACTTTCAGACACAAACACAATGAGGCATGCACACAAAACACACATACACACATCTGTGCACGCTCTAAGAAATTATGACTTCTGCTGAGAGGATAAGAAACCCTTCCGTCCCTCTCTGTCTACCTGCATCTCTTTACCATCGTTCTCTCTCTCTCTCTCTCTAACACACACACACACACACACAATTGGTGCGCAGTGCATTCATCCATCTTCCCCCTTCTCCCCGACTAGTCTCTGTCTTTCTCTCTTATCTCTTTCTCTCTCCTCCCCCCTCCACAGCCTCCTGCTTTCAGTCTCTCACTTGCTCCTCACTTGCTCATCCCCTGCCTCTCTCTCTTTCTCTCTCTCTCTCTCTCTCTCTCTCGCCGTCTCCCTTTCCATCTCAGGAAGTGTGTGTTCTCACTCTCACGCACGCACACACTATCATCCTGGCACGCACATATGTGGAGGACACACATTCACACATAGACACACACACACACATATATATATAGAGAGAGAGAGCCGCTCACAATCTCTTTCTCTCTTGGAAGGTAGCGAATCTTTTCGTCCCTTGGGGGCATACACTTCCTCAGAGAAGGAGGGAAAAGGGAAAGAAGAAAGAGAACTAGAAACAAGGGTGGAACGGGCAAGAGAGAGGAAGAGGAGGAGGAGGGAGGAAGATAGACAAGAAGGGTAGAGAAGAAAGGAAGGGAAGAGGGTGAGAACTATATTCACAGCGGGGATTTATAGACAGACCCCTTAGTGCTCTGATTATCTGTTCATATTGATGGGACGACATTGAAGCCACGCTGGTGGAACGTTGAGACGGCGCTGAAGCCAAATTGGGTAGTGGGGGGGTGAGGAGGACGCTGGGTGGGGGGTGCGTGTTGAGGAGAATCACTAACAAGTCTCTGCTTATCCTCTGACTCACTGTTTTTAAACACACATACCCAGACACATGTATACTCACACACAGCTGTAAAAAAAAAAGAAAAAAGAAAAAAAAAAGAAACTCTAAGAAACACAAAGCTGCACATGTGCAAAGTATGATGATCTGCAGATAGGTGTGTGTGTGTGTGTGTGTGTGTGTGTGTGTGTCTGTGATGATGGTGATCCGAGCGTGTTGTGTGCCCAGACACCGAGAGATGCTTCTTGTGCGTGCGTGTACGTCTGTGTCTGCGTGTTTTCCCCATCTCTCGCTCCTCTTTAATAATTGAGCTGATTCTGTCCAGCTTGTTAGGGAGGTACACAGCAGCTTCACACTCTGTCTTTCTTTCCTTCTCATCCCTTCTGCGCCAGTCAATCCTTCCCTCCCCGTACTTCCATCTTTGCCTCTCTCCCTTCATTTATCACCCCTTCTCCTTCCTGACCCCTCTGTCCTCTCTCTCTCTCATGTGCTCTCCATCCCTTCCCCCAGCTCTCTTCCCTCACAAATCCCTCCTGTTCTTTGACCTCTCTCTCGCCTTCTCCCTCAGCAGCCCCCCTCACCCAAGCCTCCTCCTCCACCCCACTGCCCTCCATCATCCCTCTCCTCTTGCCTATCCCCACACCCCACACCCCACCTCGCTCCATCCTCTGGAGGTGAGAGGTCGGTGCTTCCTCTCCACTGTCAAACTCAAACTGGCTGCAACCAGCCCCGTTTGGGGGGGGGGGGGAGATGAAGAGAATGAGGACATGGGGTGAGGAAGGACATATAGGAAAGGAGAGACTGAAGGAGTGAAAGAGACAAGTGGAAGGAGGAAAAAAGAAAGGTGTGTCGGGGAAGGAGGGTGGCACTGACTGGAGGACAGGTGTATGGAGAGCAGCGGGGTTAAAGGAAGGAAGGAGGCGAGAGAAAAAGAGAAGGGTAGATGTCTCCTCTTGAGTCACCGCTTTTGGCGCGGAGGAGCCGTTTTATGAATGTATCGTGTGGGAGGTGACAGAATGGAGCATACAAACACTGCTTACACTAATGCTAAACGGTTGCTGTGTGTGTGGGTGCATCTGTGTGTGTGTGTGTGTGTGTGTGTGTGTGTGTGGGAGTTGAACCACGTTTACCTGCCTGTGGCAAAAGCTATTTCACTTCAGGTAACCATTAGATTAAAAAGAGTCATAAAAGACAGGACCCTTCACCCCAAGGACAAAGTAGTGACTAATTATTTTTTTTTTGCCAGTAGTGGCTTGTTGCAGAGAAAAAGTTTTTAAATATGCCCAAAAATGTCCTTTCACTCTACATTTCATTTAGAGGTCTTTTAGTACATGAAGTCAGTTTATTTTTCCCTCTTTTTCCACCTCTGATTTAGAAACAACAGCAAAATAAGCATTAATTTTGTTTGTATGGCGATACTCAACTTAGGCTCAGAGAACAAATCAGACCAACCACAGGGTGCCAGCTGGCTAACTCCCTTAATAAAACTGACTGAAGAGGTTCAGGTTGTGTTTGAGTGGTTTACATGTAACCATTTGGAGCTAAAGCACAGTGGAACAACTGGATGCAGTATGATATGTTACATAGGCCTTAAAAAAAAAGGTCTTTTTAATGTTTATTCATTTTATACTAGAAATATTATTGTTTGTTTATTAACTGGCCTCTGGCCACCTGTCATTGCATAAAGATGGCCTCTGGGCAAATCAAGGTGAAAATCCCAGATTTAGAGAGAACCGCTAACAACTCTGAGCTCTATCCAACCAAATTCTGTTGCTTTGATGACAGCGAATGGCTTATTTTTGGTGTGTTGGTTAATCTGTCCTCTGCAGTCAGTTACTTCTGTATTTTGGGAGGCATTTCAAGTACAAAGTATTATTAATTGCTGGACTCATTCAAGATAATGGTTTAAATTCCCTTTTCCCTGAGTGCTGCTATGAAGGGTTCAGAGTTGAGAGCCACAATGATCTTCAGCTGTTGTTTTAAAAAAAAAAAAAAAAACCTTCATTTTGTTGTATTCAGCCAGTCTTGTACACAGCTAGAAGACAGATGCTTTGCAGAACTAAGGAGAGCGCTTTTTTTGGGGGGGGGGGGGATAAGCATTTGAACAGATCCAATCTTTAAACTCCAGTGTTTGCATGTAAGAATTCACCAATTATGAAGCTACGAGCCAGCGCAGATTTTTATAAAAATTTGCCTGAATGCCGGCATTTTTCTGGTTTTTTTTTTTCTCTTTTGTTTTTCGTAGGTATTTATTACACCTTGGCAACAAAGAAACGGAAATCTCCAGTATGACAAAAATAACTAAACTGTTTCAAAGTCTTTCGGATCACCGTCACAATATCTTTAAGGGTTTAGCCAAAATTGGTAAACATCATTTTATGTTAGATATTTGGCCAATGTAAAGGTGCATCCCGATTTCTGTGTGCGGCTTGACTTAAGTAGACAATTTGTCATAAGACCACAGAGAGTTTTACTCGGTGATCCTGGCTCTGACGTGATCACCCCCGTGTGCAGAGCTGATGCATCAAAACCTCCATTCAACAGGTTGCACCATCCTGCTTAGCTCAAAACTTCCCAAGAGACTGAGAAATCAGTGGAAGTCAGTGGCTATACTGTACCATCTCATGCCCTGTGTGTGTGTGTGTGTGTGTGTGTGTTTGTGCGTGTGTGCGTGCGCTTATACGTGAATATGTGCGTCCATTCTGTCTTCTCCATCTCCATGACGACCTCCATATCAAGGGGACGTCTGACTATGGCAACCTCACATGCTGATAGGCAGAGAGAGAGGAAACAGGTGATTGGTTGAGCTGTCGGCTGTCAGATCAGCAGGGTGTATCTTTGTTACACGCACACAGACACACACATTCAAAACACACACACACACGCTGACTTGTCTGTGCCATCAACCTATACGCCTACAAACTGCAGCAAGGCACAAACAAAAGGTACCTCCAAAGCATACACACACACAAACACACACACACACACTCAGATTTGAGACGAGATGTGGTGTGTTAGGTGCGCTGACCCTGCCAATGAGGACAGGAGGAACATCAACGGAGCTACAAGGCCGTTGCTATGACAACTAGCCCGGCTCACACAGGTAGGAAGCACAATGGGCCTAAGCTGTTATATGTTCACATTCCCTCTGTTTGTCACTCACTCTCTCTCTCTCACACACACACACACACTACCATGCACTCAAGACAAGTCTGACAGACAGCGGCTGAATGCCAAGGTAAGGCCATTTCCTTTTCATTCCAGCATTCAGAGGGTTGAAATTATTCATTATGTCCAAGTGGACCTGCCAATAAGAGAACTCACTCTTCAACCAGCCACTGAGAGAGTGAGACTGTGTGAGTGAGAAACAGACAGACAGACAGACAGACAGACAGAGCATCACTCTGCATACTAACAGCACCTGCACTAGGGCAGCCTGTGCACGTCTCTGAGGGGCCCTTAAATAACGAACTGTCACTGCCCAGACACTGACATTGACTTCTCTCATCCCCTCTTCTTCTCCTTTCTTTCACTTCCTCTGCACCCTCTCTCTCTCCTTTTTTTCGTTGCACCCCCTCCCTCCTTTTCTACTAAACCACAGACAAGAGCTGATAATCACCACCATGAGTATGCCTTGTCTCCAACACACTGCCTCTGTTGCCACTGCAGGATGTGCTGCTGCTGCTGCGTCCTGCCTTACTGCCGTGACAGATCTGGGGGGCTGCCGAGAAGGAAACCAGAGGGCTGGATGGATGCTCTGCTTCAGAAAAACATCTGTCCACCAGCAGGAGTTGTGCTCACAGCTACATCTCTACTACATGCACACTGATATGTAAATATATAGATATTAGAAAAGTCCCATCAAGCTGACCCACAGGTAAAAATGCGTGCAGACAGAAAATGAACAGAAGAGAACGTGTGTGTGGGTCTGTGTTTGTGTGTCAGCAGTGTGACAGTACCCTGGGTGCTACTGTACACTGCTGCCCTACCTTCACTGTACATATATATTCAGTGATAATGAGGCTAAGAGGTGAGAATCTTGTAAATAGTGATGAAAAACAGGTGAGGGTACACTGGGTTCACTGCGCGCGCACGGAACTACACTGCGCGCACGCGGATGTGTAAGTGTGTGTGTGAGCGCACGCGAGTGTGTCTGAACATCATCATTTAAGGTCTAACCACACACGCTGCATGCCCACAGTAAAGCCCAGATGACCCAGCAGCACGAGCGGC
The DNA here is from genome assembly GCA_015106755.1 of Etia nguti. Classification (NCBI taxonomy): domain Eukaryota; kingdom Metazoa; phylum Chordata; class Actinopteri; order Cichliformes; family Cichlidae; genus Etia; species Etia nguti. The sequence continues at coordinate 64,482 of VUQG01011806.1, forward strand.
ACGCATGCAGAGCTCCGTCCAGGTGACTGCGCCGATGAGGTTAGTGTAGGAAAAACATTTTTTTTTTAAACTCAGAAAGAAAGCCAGAGGTGCGCAGCACAGCTGGCTGAGTGAACGGCGAGCAAAATTTGAGTGTTTCGTACATAAGTCGCGCACTCACCAAGGGACACAAAGTCTGGGGGCTCGCGCTGCCCGCTGGAGCTGTCGCGGTGTCAACGCTGGCTGGGGGCTCGCGCAGCTGTCGGCGGCGGCGCTCACTCCTCTTCCCGCCCGGGTCACGGAGCCGTTGCCTTGACGGCTGCAGCCGTCAGCGAGCAGCATTCCCCCTTCATCTGAGCTCCCCGCGTCGGAAGGAGATAGTCCTCCCACATTAATGTAAACGCTGTGTTCTCCCGCCGCGCGCCACCGTCTCGAGCGGCTCAACAGAAAAACCGCTCCTCTGGCTCACATCAATATCTGCACCACAAAAGACGGGAAAGCAAAAACACAGAAAGGGGAGAAAATGTAAAAAAATAAGGAGCAGGGGTGCTGCTTCACCGTCCTCTTTCTAATTCAGGTGCTGACACAGCCGCTCGCGAACACTGTGCTCCGGTTTGGGGTGACAGGCGCGGGACTCCCCACTATGCGGGAGGCGAAAATCGACCGTGCGCCCGTGCGTCTCTGCCTCTGCAATTCCAGCTCTCTGTCTCTCGTGCGCTCCGGTCTCGGCTGTGCCTCTCCAACGTGCCTGACTGTCAAAGCCATCCGGGCACCCGTAGCTGCCTTTACTTTACACCTCTGGAACTATGGGAACAGTAGTCTTCTGAAGAAAGAAAGCGAGTCACGGTGACGTTAAAGAAAGCGCAAACAGCAGCTATATATACATTACATTTATATGTTTTAGGCTCCAGAAAGATGTGGGGTGGGGGGGTTGGTAACACATTAAAATAAATGACAAAAATGGATGATTCATAAAGAAAAATAAAGACATGATGGTTAATGAAATATTCGTTATTAATAACTTTCTAATTACAGCTTATTCAGGGCTCTGTGGTAGATAATGATTCAAGTAATATGAAGTGAAGTAAAGTAAAGCATCATCCTCAGGTGATGCATAAATGTTTGGGATTCCTTTACCAGTGCCTAAGTAAAGAGTAAATAACTAATATTGGAGCAATCAGTAATGGATTAGTATATTGTGTCACTGAGAGTTGAAAAAAGTGTGAAATTACATTGATTTACTGAAACAAATGAAGAAAATAATAAATATTTACTGATCATAGTATCTCCCAGATCCACTATACGGTCCTGGATCAAGAGTTATCCAGTGAATGACTCTTAGCAAGTATCAGGTTTCTTTCTTCATTCCTTCATCGCTTTTCTAGAAACTATAAAAACATTTTTATATCCCTTGTTGGAAATCGTTAATAATCTTTGGCTAATTCAGGGAAATTGCTGATGAAACAATTACACAGCCGCTGGGGCTGACTGATGGTTGGTATTTTTATTGTCATGGTGATAACATCCACATCCACTATGAACAACCTGCAAAACCCTGCCATGCATTTACTCTACATACATGTTAACCTTGCTCAATCAACTGTACACATTACAAATACTTTGTTTAATACCCATTAAGTCTATAGCTAGAACTATTTATTCTAGCCCTGTATTCACATATCGAACAATGGTTTTGCAGATCACGTGGATATATTTATTTACACAGTTATGTTTGTGTGTTTCACCTGTGATTGTAGACCTTTACAAAGCAGTTTGTGGAAATAATATAAATATAAACTGGTAGGTCCATTCAGTAAAAGCAAAATCTCTCAGCGTGTGTTTAAAATCATAATAAAGTGAAAGGAAAATATCTCAGTTAGTTGTTTTTAATTTCAATCTAGAAAGACACTTTAGTTGCCAAATTAATAAAGTTAAATAGTTAAAAGAACTAAATTTGTCTTTCAACTCGATCAAAATTTTGAAACTAAATCTAATTTGCTTCTAATCATATAATTTTATATAGGCATATAATAAAATACATCATAGTGTGACGACGTGACGGTGTAAGTGTCCAAGCACACACATAATCAGAGACATGTTCGAAAAAAAGATATCTGATCTTTATTACAACAACATGACAGGGGAATCTCATCATGAAGCTTACATTCATTTCAGACACCATCCTTCCACAGTCCTCTGATATATCTTTTCCCCTGTTATGGATACCATATTGTCCTGCCCTCCCAAAAGGATGAAAATTGTATACATGTTATCTAGATATAGAAATCTTTGTGATGCACAGATATATCCGAGTTAAATTAAAACAAACAAAAGAGACAATCCATACAAAATTGCCATACAAAATATCAGACAAATAAAGCGCATTCCTGACCATCCCTCAAAGTTTCATAGCACAGTTTTAAAGGTACTTATTTGAAAACAGTCATTCATTTGACGAGTTTAAAGGCACACGTTGGCGATAAGGTGGAAAGCAGGAGACCGGCATGACTCTGATATTAGTTCAGTAGCTCTTTTTATCAGGAAGAGATAAAAACGGATCTCTGTTCAGTTAACACAGAACCTAGTACACAATGTACATAATCTATTCAGTGACCACATAGGGGCACAAGGTTCATTTTCGACTGCTTTTGGAGACTGTTTAAAGCAATGCGTAATAATCACCTGTTGCACCTGCAGCCCTTTCTCTTACAACATATTTATCTCAGGCAAAAAGTAAAATCTAGCTCCTCTCAAAAAGAGAAATCAAAGGACCTGAACGTATATGGCAGCTGAACAGATCATGTATCCACTCGACTCCCCCACCCCCCCAACCCCAACACAGCCATCTACATCTTCTTTCAGTTCCTTGTTGTCATGGTTACACAGTGAAGCAACATTACTGCAAGGCCTGACCAGAAGAGCTCCGACTCTTCAACACGCCTAACTGATCTGTCCTGAACAGACTGCAGTGAACAAAGACAGAAGAGGGGAAACCGTCTTTAAACAGTTACAACAAAGTAATAATATGGATCTTTTATATGTGTGTGTGCGTGTGTGTGTCCTGTATGGTACATGCACATGAAATACCCTGAGAGCATGAGTATGAGTAGTACAGCGTGCCCGTCAGTGTATTTGTATGCACGTGTCCGCGTCTGTCCCTGTCCATTTATTGCTGTCATGCCTGCCCTACACGTGTGCCGGTCACAGGTTTTCTCCGGGCTGGTACTGTGGCTCTGTGGCGGTGAAGTAATCCTCCAGGAAGGACTGCAGGTACTCAAAGGTATGCCTCTCATCAGGCTCCCGCCTCCAGCACTGCAGCATCAGTTCATGGAGCGAGGTGGGGCAGCCCGGGGCACAAGGCATCCGGTAGCCCCGCTCCACCTGCTCCAGCACTTCGCGGTTGTTCATTCCTAAAAAGAGACATAGGCGGAGAGGGGGAATGTTGGCGTGTGAGAGGGAGACAAAAGGGCCATTTAAAAATGGATTTTAAAGAAAATAAAGATCTGACCACTTTCAGTATTGTAATTTATAAATGGTGCATAAACATCTGGAATTCTTTACGTAGTAGTAGTGAACGGTCTTAAAGTGAAACAGGTCTGTCCATCAAGGTTTTTTTTCCTGTATATTTTGGAAAACTGTATTAAACCCAGCATTTCAGGTCTTTTATAGCCCTCTGAATTTGAACCACGACACATGCCAAAACAATCTTTGCAGTCCCCCGGCAACTTCAGCGTCACAACGTTCAGCATTCATCAACACAAAATTCAGTTTGAAGCCACACTGATGGGCATCCAGTGAGCATTACAGACGTGTTATTTCAATCAGGAATGGTTTTAAATTTTTACGAGTGGAGTCACAGAACTTTATGATCCCCTCACATTACTGCTCTTCAATTAGTCTCACATTATTCTTTTTGACAGCCCCTCTATAAGAGGTTTGTAATCACAGCGAGACTGGCAATAATTTTATGGCTTCTCTCTCTTTTTTTTTTTCCTTTCTTTCTTTTTTTTAAAAAATATAAATGTTTTGTCTGTTTGGTTTTCCATGCGGTACATACAGTACCAGGGAAGCACATGAGCTGCATGTTAGTTTACACAGGAGGTTAGCAGGTTCTTCAGAGATATTCTCCATTCATCCGCTGCGATTAGGTTTCTTGAGAAATTTTGCAACTGCTTTTCCAGATGGTCGATAGTGTATAAAAAAATTTTAGGAATGTAGATGAAAAATAATCCCTGGGAATTTCACTGTGGATAAGGAAAAACCTGTTGCTGCATGTGAATTAAGACACGGAGCAGTACCTGGATATGGCACACGTCCCTTAGTGATGAGTTCGGTTAGTAGGATGCCAAAGCTCCAGACATCTGACTTGATAGTAAAGCGTCCATATAGCGCAGCTTCTGGAGCCGTCCACTTGATGGGGAACTTCGCCCCTGAAACCATGGCAACACAGTGGAGATGCATAATCATATAATTAGGATAGGTTGTGTATAAAAATATAGACATGGAGGCAGAAGGAAACTGTTAATCACAGCATTGTGCGAGCGTGGCTCTTTTTCTCAGGCGCACACAGTTAATGTGACATCGTGCTACCTTGTCTGGCTGTGTACTCATTGTCCTCGATGAGTCTAGCCAGGCCGAAGTCGGCGATCTTGCACACCAGGTTGTCTCCAACGAGGATGTTGGCTGCTCGCAGGTCACGATGGATGTAGTTCATCCTTTCGATGTATGCCATTCCAGCTGCAATCTGCAAACCCACACAGACGACAGGTGTACAGACCTGTGGTATATATAATAAGCCGTTTTCTTTCTTTTTTCCTGTGTGCCTGACTTTAACTCACCTGTGCAGCCATGTCAACCAGCTGAGGCAGCTTCAGACTCTGCCCCTCTCCATCTTTTAAGAAGTCCAGCAAACTTCCTAAAGTAAACAAGGTAGAGGTGAGGTACAGGTGGGATCAGGACAGACTCTTATACCTGCTGCGATCTGCCAGCTACATCTATGTGCATATTTCCTTTGCATAACGTTTTTGATGTCTTTTCAGCTTTTAGTGAATTCTGAAGCAACATTTAACCTGCTACCTCAACAGGAAAGTCTCAGAACACGACCAGGGAATCGGGGGGGGGGGGGCCTTAACTCTGACCTTCCACTTCACACAGTGCCACCTTAAATCACCATCCCTTCTGCCAATTTATTATTGTGTGGCGTGAAAGCCTTCGCTGGCGACTGCTTAGGTTTTTGTTCTTGGTAGTTTGTTTGATGCCGAGCAAGCAGGATATCTGAAAAATGTCCTTTTGAAAGATGGATGAAAGTTAGAGTGGCAGCCAATTAAAAATAATTATTAGTGCAGGTCTGGAAGTGTGGTCTACTTATTTATTTACAAGAAAGATTTCATTACAAGATAGGGAGTTTCTGAAAACCAGCTTTAATTTCCCAAGAACTACTGCACTTAATTAAAAAAATCTACCCATTATTATTTGTTTATACGTTTATCCCGGTAATATGTGTTTACTATTTTGCTCTGTAGGTGTATTATGATGACAAATTCAGAGGTTTGTCACCTCATTTAGGGAAGTAAAAGCCAGTCCAATTTATGGGGCGTTCAAATGTTCATTGAGGCTTCTACCTGCTGTAAGGGCAGCGTTTCATATCTACAGTGTGTGAACCTTGTGTGCCGGTTTTACTTTTCCTGATACCTTGGCTCATGAACTCAGTGATAATGTAAATGGGCTCCTCAGAAACAACGGCGTAGAGCTGCACCAGCTTGTCATGACGGAGTCTCTTCATGATCTGAGCCTCCTCCAAAAAGGCCTCGGGGGACATGGTTCCTGGCTTCAGAGTCTTCACCGCTACCTTGGTGGTGCCGTTCCACATGCCTGGCATACAGAAAAGCGTGTGTTAGCACACACCCCAGAACCTGGACGAATGCACCTGTTTTTATGTCAGTGTGACACGGGGATGGGTGCATATACTGTACATCCTTTGTAAACAAATATGACAACACAAACACCAACACATACAGATGTAGATATCTGCTTGATATAAATATCTGTATGTGTGACAACATGCAGGCTATTTTTGTTGTTGTTTTATTGCATGCATATGACTGTTATTTCACAGAGCATGCATGATGGGTGAGAGAGATAAGGAGGGAGGGAATGAGAAGGAAGCGGGGGTCTGGTCTTACGTCAAAACCAGCAGCACTTGAGCTACATGGACAGACACAGAGCTCGGCCGGGCCTCAGGGAGAAACTCTGCACGGCTCAGAAAGCCAAAACGCTGAGATTTGATAGAAATTGTTCGTAAGTGTAAATCCAAAAACATCTTTTTGGCAATGCCAGGTCATTTAACTGTAATAAACAAACTATCTCACATACACTGACATAAATCGCCATCAACAGGGATATGAGCGCTCCCAACAATGTTTGCCACAGGACAGCAGCGACACTACACAGGACAATGACAGACAGCTTTCCCTCTATGCCTCTACAGGGTGTCAGAGGTTGGCGGCGTCGGTCTCACCCATCCACACGTCCCCGAAGCAGCCCTGCCCCAGCTTCTGTTGCAGGGACAGCGTGTCCCTCGGTACCTCCCAGGCGTCCCGCCCAAGACCCATGGTGAGCGGGGTGGAGTTGGGACAGGCCTTTGTCAGGTAATAACACAGCCCGTCATTAGAGCCTAAGTAAGGAAGGAAGAGGAGGAGGAGGTAGGTGGCAAGAGGGTGGAGATGGGGGGGTGGGGTTAAGAATGGGAAAAAAGGGGGTGAAGTAGTGGGTGGAAAGATGGAAAGATGGAAGGAAGAAGGGTGAGGGTGGGGGAGGTGACAAAGAGGTGAAGTGAGATGATGAAACATGCACATGCAGTCACAGGGGACGAGGGGAACAATTTTGCACACCTGGATGTAAAACACACTTTAAAAAAAATGTTTATTAAGTATTTGCCTCAGAAAATGTAAAAACTGGTGCAGACTACATCTGACAATGATGTGTGCGTTCCTACGTCTGTGTGGTCTGATCCTCAGGTGTATTTGTTGAAAATACAGGAAGAGAGCAAGAAACACAGATCATAGGGCTTTACCGTGTTTGTTCCTCACACCAGAAATGTTTACTGATGTTCTTCGAACTCAACAAACGCTTACGTGTTATATGTGACTGCTGCAGTTTCAATGTGTTTTCATTCTGGTGTGCGTCTGTTGTTATCTCGCCTCCTCTCCCCCACACGCATCCCCTCCCCTTTGGCCCTACCCATCCAGACTTCTCCGAACTGGCCGTTGCCCAGTTTCTTAATCAGCTGGAGAGATTCGCGGGGAATCTCCCACATATCCTTGGTCTTCACTGATAAGTCGGCC